>JAPZPC010000034.1:0-260061 GCA_037952705.1 Haplographium delicatum
GAATTGAATTAAGAAGCGAGACAGCTCGACCAGATGACCTTTTTTGTTGAAGTGAAATGGCATATTCTCGCTTATAAGGGGAACGTGTCTCGTTTCGTGGAAAGGGGGTAGGTAACCGAGCCAGCGTGACTTGGAATACTTAGAACTCTCTTCAAAGCTTCACCTGATTATTTTTCTAATAAGGACATACGTAGAGATAAATGTAGCTCAAATATTTACTTTTTTAAAAAAAATCCATGCCTCATTAGTGAATTCTCTCCACTGGGGGAGGGCCCGAGGGCGGCTTGGAAGTTCCTTCGATGACCTTCTCTGCTCCAAATGAACACATTCAAAATTATCCTACAGATGCATATTGGAATTCTGCCGTCCCGGGGTATAATGCCATGACTCCATCAAAACCACCATCCCAATCCTCAAAATGCACCCAATGCTAATAAGGTTCGCAAGCCTATATACAATACCACCTAATTTGGGCCCGCTGGTAGGCCAAACCCAATAAAAATAATTATCCTAACAGCAAAAGGCGGTCCAAAAAAGGCTACACAGCTGCAATCCAACATCGCTTCCACGGATTGTATCCCAAATCCTTCCCTCTTTCTGCCTTTGCAACACACTCCAACAACCTCCAATCATAAACTTCCACCCATTCTTTCTCTCCCATCCTTTTCAACCCTAGCTTTCGTACTTCTTTCAGAAAAGTAACTGTTTGTTCCAGTCGATTGGATTCGACCAAAACTACCTTTTTGAACCTTTTACCGGTTCGAGAACAGCTCTCTCGGAGTGATGGATGTGAAAGAGCCGACAGGGACGTGATATATCTGAGCCGTGCCAAACGAGCAAATTTTCCGTTACCCAAGGGGCCTCGGATATTGAAGGACATAAAAGAAAGATACAAGTCGATATGGGACAAATGGTGTCTGCCAGACGACAGCTCCCTGTTCCAGCGGTAATTAGAGGTTTATACAAGAGTTTAGTAGGTTGTCGTTGTCGATCACTGGAACTAGACGCCGAAATATTTGGTGATAGAGTTCCAAGAACTGATATTGATCGATTTGGCAAATTATTGTTTGACCTTGATGGCGCCAATGGGGAAGATGTTTTGTGTAGAGGTGAACTTGGAACTTTCCCTTGAGATGAATCCTTAGCCGGGCCGGATGAGGATAGGGCAGATAGAGAATGGCTTTGTGATAAATGCTCTGGCGAAGAAGCCATTAGATTTCTCCTGGTTGACACTCGTACGGTCGCTGCTGGTGATGCTGGTAGATCAATAGATGCTATGCGGGCAGCAGAAACCGGGATTGATCTAGGCGATGATATTTGCAAAACTGATGATGTAGGTGGGGTTGGTAATGTTTTTGAAGGGACTTTTGTTGCACCTATGCCTCTAACCAGCATAGGTCCCTCTCGCCGAATCGGCGTTGACCCAGAGCTGGTAAATTTGACGTGTACTGTCACACAGTTTGGTAAATATGAATGCTGGGATCCAAGCAGCAGATCTTCAGGGAACTTGACAGGCGCGTAACTCTTGAGAATTACACGAGTGAGCCATTTTGCTTCTCTTGCTTGAAGTCTCTGATAAAGTTTCCCAAGCATTTCTATCTCGTCAGGGTGCTCCCAGTCTTTGGCTAGAGACCGGACAGCCTCTGAAGAATCACTCTTGAATGCAGCAATTTGAAGCAGAGACTGGTCAATTTCCTCAACTGTTACCGAGTTCGTGATAGCTCTAACGGCCATCTTCTAGAAGACTGTAAGACTATGCATTGAGATACGGGACGAATCAATCTAATAGATCTCGGGCAAATCAAGCATTATTCTTAGATACTTACAACTTGCATATTTTCCATAACACGGCTCAGACATGTAGCTAAATCTCCGTTGACAGGGCTACTTTGCCATCTCTGTAGTTCAGCATATTGTGCCTTCCCGAGGTATAGAGATCTTGCAATGATTAGTTCTAACGTATTCGAATCCAGCCCGCACACTCGATCGATCTGTTTTTCAGGCTGCAGCATAGATATTACAGCCGGCCCATCGGTGCTGAAGGCATTCAGGGCATCGCGGTGTCTTTTGAACCACGTTATGATGGTTTCCCTTGTGTAAGAAGCGAAGTCTCTTGGCAGCAGCGGGGCTCGTCGGAGATGAGGTTGTTCCAGAGCATCTAGAAGGTCACACAAATAGACAAAAGGGAAAGGCATAGCAATGGTAACGCATGTCCAAGCAACCAGAAGCTCTCCTCAAAGCTATGTTGTTGTTGTGGACGTTGATATCTGTGTTGAGCGCGAAGTGGTCGCGAGATCGCGTGACCCAGCATTAGCCGCAATAGGAAAAGCCCCGACGCTAGGCCCTATCCAGGCGAAATTACTTCCTCGACCGGGGTCGGCGCCAGTTCATCTAATGAGCACCGACGACTTTCATCTCCTGAATCGAAGATTGCTTGCTTGGACATTTGCAGGCCAGGAATGGTCTGAGGTGCTCTTTCTTACTTATTCTCTCCTTCGGCGCAATCTTCATGACTATATGACTTCTAACTCTGAACTCATTTCATGGAAATATTTAATACTGTTTCTTGGCGGATCTCATTGTTTTGTTGACATCCAGCAAAGCTCCCGACGCTGCAGGCGTCACCTTTCGCCTTCGACGAGGAGACAAAGGGCTTTTTCAGTCCCCAATTTTGATCACGATACCTTGCAGCTCGCCGACCGAAAGATATGCATCATGGCCCATCATCGTCGAAAATCGTCAATTGATCGCGTATCGATCGAATCCATCCTGAAACCCGCAGAAACAACGCAACCAGCCGCTCCTCCGAGTCCTCATGTCGGAACTTCGCCAAGTAGAGCACGCTTTGCCATGTCACCCCCCCCCGCGCCTGGTATGAGACATTCTCGAGCATTGTCATATACCCCACGAAGACCGAATAGATTATCCTTGAGTTTCCCTGTTGCAGCCAACTCAGGTAGCAACGAATCCTCCAGACCAACTCCGACTTCATCGAACGCGACCTCATTTCCTGCGACCCCTGCCGAAATCCCAGCCATTTCTCCAAATGACTCGGGAGATTTCTTGGTCGCGCTCGCGAGTCAGGAGAGGCGAGTCTTGGAACTGAAAGAAGAGCTTCATAAAGCCGAGACTGATCTGGCAAAACTGAAGAAGCAGTGGGCACTTCACGAAGCACACAAGAAAAAGGCAGAGATTCGAAACGTAGAGCAACTACAACCGTTGCAGCCCGCTGTGACAGAGTCTACCAACAATGAGGAGACTACATCAAGACAGAGTGCAGAATATGACAGACGAAAAGCACTCCTTGGAAGCCTTAATATTCCTAAGGAAAACCGCCGAAAGTTCTCTGGCGCCCATACCCGTCAACTTTCACTCTTGTCCCCCGAACGGTCAAACTTCACTCGCTCCATTCCACAAGAGACTACAACTGAGAGCAATTCTCTCCCAAAAAGTACCGTCATCCCGGATACGAGCCAAGGAATTACTAGAGTCTCTTCCAACCGTTCATACCGAAATTCATACCATGCGGGCATGACCATTGGTGCGAAACAGATCGCCGAGGATATTAAAGCCGGCATGTGGACTTTCTTAGAAGATTTACGACAAGCAACCGTTGGAGAAGAAGGCGTGAATGGTTCTACCAATCGACCTATGGATCCTGCAAAAAGCACGCCTGTTAGAAGAAGCAGCAAGGGTAGTCTACTTGGCAATGACAAGAGCCGCCGTGATAAATCACCTAGAAATATATCACCTAGAACGTGGGATTCCTTAACTGGACATACCGTGGTCGCGGATGGAGCCGGTGGTGTATGGGATGAAGGAGATCTACGCTCCCCTTCTAAGTCAGTTGGATCCAAGAAGACATCAAGATCGTTATCGTTAGCTCCCGCTATCGATGATCTAGATGACGATTGGACGAATTGGGACTCTCCGACTCCCAAGTCGCCAAGATGGAGTGGTAGCAGTACACTCTCCGACCCTGCTACTCCGTTAAGTGGAAATGGGGAAGATAGAAATGTCAAGTATGACTTACTTACCGACCTCAAAAACCTGAGAGCTAATAAATAGTATTAGAATCATTGAGCAACCTACAGACGAACCAAGCACCTCTTTGAAACGCGATGAGATCCAATGGCCAGCATTAGAGAAATTGTCTGCTAGTAATATTAAGGGCAATTTACAAAGAACCATGTCAACCATCATGAAGGAGTGGGAGAAGACTATCACGCCACCACCAGGTGACTCTTCGGAACCAATGAAGACGGCCAAGCAAGCCGAAGAGAAAACTTCAGGGCAAGGGGTCGAACCAAGCAATGAAGATGTTATCTTGATGTCTAGATGAGCTAATTAAGCTAGATGGATTAGATTCGTTTGTAGAGGGCGTTCTTGGGGATTGATGGGTGTCTTGTGATGATAGACGATTTTAATGAAAAATGACATATACAGTACGTTGGGTAGTGTATATACACACTAATGGTTCTTACTCAAAAAGATAACTTCTGAGCTTTGGCTATGTTCTATATGAAAGTGTAAGTGTCAATTTTGTGACCTAATTAAATCTTAATTATGTATGCAATTCAAGCTTCTGTAACCATGTTCCGCCATTTTCCTTGCCTCAGAAATACAATATAATGACTCCATTGAGTGGTAAATGTCCCAATTTTTGCCGGATTTTTTTTGCAGCCAAACTCCAAAGTCCAAAATGCCAAATTTTAAATCCCTTTCCATATATACAGGATGTACAAATCAGCCAAGTAGCTCACGCAAACGTTGAGTCGCTCCGCTCGAGGAGAGGCCTCTGATCCCTGTCAGTGGCGACAGAACTTTCTATCACCGAGTCCACATCATAAGACTCCTGTTCTCTATACAAGAAGAACTGAACAAAGATGGCGAGATCTAAAAACAACGTGCCCAAACTCCCAGCTAGCCAAGAAGCATTGACAAGAATATACCTTCCATAAATAGCTGCAGCCTCTCCGTTGGCACATTTCCCGTGCTTCCCTGAGCAATGTGGGTCATATGCGAATATACTGAGAACATAAGTGAGGTTACCGATACAGGCGAAGAGAAAGAAGAGCATGGAAACGCCTTCGGTACTTTTACGGCGGTAGTTGAGGAGAAGTTGGGGAACGCGGGATCCAAGGTAGAGGACCGCGCAGAAGTAGCCAAAGATTTGACCCCAGAGATTGAAGTGGAGGATTTCATCATCTGATGAGTGCTTACGGTCCTTGGGCCGACCACCTTGGGATTGGTTGCTGAGATACCAGCCGAAAACCCCGGCGGCGCAAACCATGAGAATGGCGAGGAGGTTGAATATAACAGATTGGAGGCGAGTGGTAGGCTTATGAGCAATTGGTGGATCGGACGGTTTTGGTGCATCGATCAGGGGAACGACAGGTGACAGGTGGGTGGCTGATACTTGCGACCACCGCCGTTCTCCATCTATGTGAGAAGGGGGTAAAAGGCCGGTCCGTTCGTTGGCCTCTCCCGTGTGATTTTGCTTAGGTGGGATAACTTCGTCTTTCCAGGTGAAGCCACGGTAGTAGAAGCATTGTCCTAATAAAACCGCATCTGCCAATGTGTAATACACGGCAAGAATGAGCATCGTCGGCAAGACGCCTTGCAATACGGCGCCGAGAATATTGAATACATCGCCAGCTAGCCAGACAATAATAAATTGCAATGACAAGCCATCAGCGGAACCTCTTTTGAAGTTCTCGAAAATTTGAGGAGAGAATACAACAACCCAGCATGCGATTGATATTGACCTGTTAGTGGTCAGTTTCAAAATATCCCGGTTGAAAAAATATGCGCCAGAACTCACCCGCATATTCCACTAATCGCCGTGATATCCAAATTCAGGTTTTGAGATGGCGGAACCATGACGAAACGTGAATGTTCAAATCGACAAATTTGTTTTCTTTTAAATGGCGAAAAAGATGGGGGGCGAGGCCGGTTCTGTGTCAGCCGTGAAGTGGAGTTTTTCCCCGCAAAACCTCTGATGCTGAATGACTTGAGGGCGCTGCTGAAAAGTCGAATGAATGTCGATGAATCCAAATTCCTCTCGCTCTCCCTTTCCGCTCCGTCCGAGAAACTGTCAATGGAAGATCCTCCCAAAATCCCACCCAAGAATAGGCAAAATATTTCGTATAAATGAGGTGAAAAATTGAGAGGGAAATGGTCTGAGCATTCCCTGATTTGAAGTTTGGGGCGAGAAATTTCTCCGTCATGTGATATCGGCATTCCGCCACCCCTAGCCAGCCGCTAATGACTCGAGGCCAGACTCGCCCATGCGAAACGGGGGTGGTTAACGAAGCGGTTAGTCTATAATTTTTGAGGACCAAGTTAGGGCTCGGGGCCAGAAACTACAAATATAATATAGTAAGAGTGACGAAATCGGCATCACACCTAAAAACTCCGAATATTTTATGTTTGCTCGCATTTTTGGGGTAGACTAGCACGATTCTAGCTAGCCGTACTCCATACTTCGTCCCACCCCCTAGTTCTACCCCTACTTTCGCTTACTTCCTATGCTCCAAGGGTATATTCTATACATAAGATTTTACAGCCTCAACGAGGAGGCCTTCGACACTATCTCCATATAAGATAATAGTGAATATTTACTATGCGTTGGTACTTTCAAATTTACCACTAATATAACCAGAATTAGGAGTTAACGTCCCCGACTCTAAACCAGTCGGCTTGCTGGGATAAATATTAGGTCTTTTCCTTAACGGTGAGTTTGAAGCGATGCTCTTCCCTCTCGAGAAATCTTTTCGAATTTATTGTCACAACCGCTGTTTTCGAACCACTTAGTTCTAGGGTGGCCTGTTGTGGGCTTGGCGGTTGGCTGAAAGGTGGCAGTTTAAGACCATCCTGCTCCTGGGTATGATCCGGGTCCTCGTCAGGATACATCTGCTCAAAACATTCCTTTTGTATGATATCTTCGACCTTCAGATGAGGCTCTTTAAAAAAGATTTTACAATATGGCACGCACTGATCCGCTCCGTGGCTGCGTATAATGCTGTGTGAACCAAGCACGATAATAAAAGCATCGCTGTTGGTCTCATCTGTGAAAAAACACAACCTGACCTTCTTGATTAAGAAACGCCCAAATCTTGTACGGAATCCGTAACCCTCGTGTAATACTATGTTACAACCTGGTGGCTGCTCTATCTCCTGAAGCACAAGTGCCATATTTTGGTTAAGAAAGGAACTTGGATAAATGTCATCGACCATATCGTCTATGATGTGAATGGTTTCAAGCCGCATATCATCGATCTGTATAGAAGTGGCTGGAGATATGTCAGTATCATTCGTTTTTCTTATTCGTGACCGAGTTTTCTGCAAAAAATGATAATTTTCATACCCTTATTAATAGTAGCTGGATTGTCCGATTTAAGTATAACCTCTCGTGTTTCAAAATCCAATCGACATATGACCGAATTTGAATATCTAATAAAGGCAGCGTTTCGTAATTTTTGAAGTACCATTACGCCCCGGTCAAGATAGGAGCCAGGTACAATGCAGTTCAGTATTGCGATATATGCAGGTTGGCGCGATTGCAACCGATGATCCTCAAATTCGCAAGGGCATATTGGAAGCTGAATCTGCAAGCCATTAGGCGTCATCCGGGGGGATATTTTGCGGCCACCAAAGAGTGGTTCGTTCTCCCCCTTTTGAACGGCTCCAAGGCCATGGAAGCTCTTCGGTGAGCTAGCGAGAGGAGGGTGAAACTCATGATTACATTTATTTTTATAGGGGCATATATGCATAAGCAACGTGTCATCCTCGTTGACCCTTAAAAATTCCTCTTGGAGCCTGTTGAATGCTTTAATTTCTCCCTCGCCGTAGAGCAGCGGCATATTGACGTCGAATATACCCATCAGGCAGTAGGCTATATCCTCCGGCCGGGTTGTTTGTCGATAAGCTGCCCATGACATGCGTTCTGCAGCGCTACGGAGTTGCGGCTCCACCCACTTCCAAAGGATGCCCATGCCAATTCCAGTAATGTTCGACAGTATTTCAGAGAGATCTGGAACAGCTGGAATTGAGAAGTTCCTTCTGGGTATTGGACCGCCAGGAACCCGGGGTTTTACTAGTTTACTACCAATTATTTTCCAGTTGGTTGAGTAGAAGAAAACGTAAGATGGAGCAATGAGTTCTTGTAAGGTCCAGCCTCTGGTAAACCATCGGCTTTGCCGAAAATTGGACTCCTCCTTTGTAGGATCGTCGTTGTCGTCGACGTCTTCTAAGTAAACGTAACAGACGAATGCCTTTTGGTACCACCGGTACATCGAATTGATTGCTTCAGATAGCTCGGCGCTGCTGGTATTGTCGATACAACAAGTGTCCATCCAAGCATAATTGAGCTGCTGGTCTTTGGCTAAAGCGCAGAAGCGTTGCAGCTTTGTGTACCCTGTCTTCTCTGTAGCGTGCCCAGTCTGCAAGTCGCGGAAAGTGACTTCATTTTTGCGCCAGGTGTGAGAAAGAATTGCATACGGTGGGACACGAGCACCCCAGAATTCTTCAAACTCCAAGGTGATAGTATTGAGAAGCCTCATGGAAGAGAATGGCTTCCTAAGTCGAAGCGGGACCGCTATTACTGTACTTCGACAAGGTTAGGGAAGACAGTTTGAGATTTGAGTCTCTTGGGCTATTTCAGGTGAACAGAAGAAACTGTCGATACTGCGGTTACTGTGGCCACTGTAATCCGGTGGAAATGGGGATGTATGCCCATACGAAACAATGGCAGGTCGATAGGAACACTTCAGACAATGTCCATAGTGTTGGAATGTGAAGCCGATTTCGACTATCACTCTATTTTGCAGCAGGCAACTCTCGCTTAAGGTCTTGCCCCTGTCAAGCATATAGAGCTGAGTCTTCCTGTAGTAAGTAAGATGAATAAAATCTTCCTTTATCATGTTGAAATAAATGATCTTAGGACTAGGGATGAGTTACCTCCATAGTCTAATTTATCGTTCTACCTATGAACCTAGGAACCCTGAACTGGCTGGATTTAAAAGCTCATGCAATTACCCCCACCACGCAACTCGGTGGTATTCCCTACGCAGGCGAAGCTAGATAGTAATTACGGTTCCAGCGAACACCACGCGGCATCTGAGCTAGGGACTGGAAAATGGTAGATCCGTTTTGCGCCATGGGATGGCCCTGTTGACCTCGGTCAGGACGGTAATCTTTACAAGGTTATCAATCAATCCAGGAGTTTTGCCGGAACCAGATGCCACCCTGAATATGTCGGTAGCCGCGGCTTCTGCGCGCAATACTGCTGAGTGATCACCGTCTTGACCCATATCTACTGATGCAATCATCAAATTGTGCCCGACCCGAGATTTGAATTCTATGTCTCATTCGGTTCCGCCTTCTTTAACCTTAAACCTCCATTTATCGGCGATAAGGATTTGCTGAGAAATCCGCCGAGCATCGGGGAGCATTTCTCTACCCCACATTTTCATAAAGTACTTTTCATCTATGTCCAGAACCCACTCTTAACATCCTCTGTTGTACTTGAAAGAGATTATATATTTAAGAGGGAACGTTCGACCACCTACCTATCAAGTTGCTCTTTGGTCTGGTCTAAACCCTAGGAGGATTTCTCAGCAATTATGCCCCCTCCACCGGAGCTACCCGACCCCGCGCATTCCGACTTAGACTCGATGCTCAGCAGGAAATTTGGGCGAGAAATCGCCAATTACTTCTCTGGAAGTCCATTAAATCGAATATCGTTCTTGCGCGGAGACCATACCTTTATTTCCAAAGCTCTCGTTCATCCAAGTACCTCATTTCTCGTTCTGAACGACCTCGCACCTCTTGTGAAAGACGACGCCCAACTAGCATATGTCTCACATACCGAGCTCAAACCTTTGATCGGGGAGAATCCGTTTGAAAAGACAGAGGGGGAGTTAATCAAGGAATACAACTCGGATATCACATTGCCTTTGGTTCTGTTTTTGGGTCTGGACGAGAAGAAGAAGAATGGCTTTGAACATGGCATATACACGGGCACTCCCTATTTTGCTGTGGATGTTACACCCAAAGGGACTATTGAAAAAGAGGCCACTAGTGTAGTGGAGGCAGTTGAGGCAAAAGGGCTGAAATTCATCCAAGGACGAATGCACTTGACTTTGAATGCTCCTGAAGGTAAGCAACCCTCATCTGTGCACTCAACCGGGACTAATATACTTGTCAGCTGCCATATATGCGCAAGCCCGTGCTTTGCTGGACTGGAATTCTCGAAATCCATTTTGTGCTGGATGCGGTCAGCGGACACTATCTGTTAATGCAGGTACCAAACGCGTATGCCCTCCGACAGATTTGGCAGGAGTTGCGTCTGGAGCCGAGCCCCGGGTGAGAGCTGATTGCCCAACAAGAAAAGGGATTTCCAATCTCTCATTCCCGCGGACTGATCCCACAGTTATCATGGCCGTAGTCAGTCACGATGCTAAGCGGATACTTCTGGGTAGATCAAAGCGGTTCCCGCCTCAATGGTACAGTACTTTGGCTGGATTCTGCGAGCCAGCCGAGTCAGTCGAGGAAGCTGTCCGAAGAGAAGTGTGGGAGGAATCTGGAGTGTCACTCGGTCGTGTGGTTATCCATTCTACTCAACCTTGGCCATACCCAGCGAATTTGATGATCGGTGCTATTGCGCAAGCTCTGCCTGATGGTGAGGCAATCCATTTGGAACATGACCCGGAGTTAGAAGACGCCAAGTGGGTTGAAATCGAGGAGGTCAGGGAAGCATTGAGAGTCGGTACAAGTGGTCTTGGAGAAGCAGCCGGCCCGGAATACAAGGAGGGCGGTTTAAGACTTCCTCCCCGTACAGCCATCGCGAACCAACTGCTTACCGCAGTAGTGAACGGCTTTATGGGTGAGACCCCGAAGATTTGAATAATTATTTCAATATGGATTACTAGATCTTAGTATTGATGTAGACGGAAATTATTTACACATTTAGAGTTATAAAGAATCGACTTCAGCATTTTTAGTGAGAGGGAAAGAGACTTTAACTCATTCCAGGAAAGACGATATTTCAGGGGCTCGAATATAACCAGTACCTCGTAAGCGAGACTTTAAGGAGATATTTCCTAGTTATCCATTACTTAACATATCAGGAAATATGAATGGAAAAATGGAGAGAAAATGTGTATATTCTATATATACTTGTATGGGTTCATGATTCCCTTGGGGTCATATAAGTTTTTGATCTGTTTCATCAGTGCAATCATTGTATCACTTCGGCTGTATCCGATGTAATTCTTCTTTGCCAGGCCTAATCCATGCTCCGCACTGATACTCCCATTTCTCTTGGAGATCCATTCGTACACAAACGGCTCCAGCTCTTGCTCTACACTTTTGTCATAACGTCGCGTCGCAACATTCAGGTGCAGATTTGAGTCACCCATGTGACCATATCCCACGACTCCAACGACAGGATGTTCACTGCTCTCTCCGATGAGCTTGGCATTGCTGATTTTCTCTCGAACCTCTTCTACAAGCGCGTATAGTTCGTTGATGGGTATTGACAAGTCGTATTTATATACCCCGCCCCAGTGACCCAAGGATTCTGGGATACCTTCTCGCCATCCCCATAGTTCTTTAACTTGGGTCTGATCTTGAGCTACAACACCATCAGAAACAATTTCTTTCTCCATAACATATTCCAAAAACTTTTCAAGCTTTTCGGTGTCATGATCGGAATTAGAGCCGCTGGTTTCAATCAAGCAGTAAAATGGATGCTCGCCTTCCAAGGGCCGCTTATTCTTGGTGACTCGCTGGACAAGATCTTGGCTATAGCTGTCCATTAGCTCAAATGCACTCAAAATCTCCGAAAGCTGGCCTTTGGCTTCCTTAAAGGCTTGCTGGACTTTTTCGTATGATTCCAAACCGAAGAATGCCACATTGATGGCTTGAGAACGCTGTGGGCAAAGAATTGAGATCCCAGTAATAATACCAATCGTTCCTTCAGCACCGATAAACAATTGCTTGAGATCATACCCAGTATTGTTTTTCCGCAACTTGGAAAGGTCATCAACTATTGTTCCATCCGGGAGTACTGCTTCAATGCCGAGCACACTTCCATGTAAGCTTCCGTACCGCAATAACCGTAAGCCCCCAGCATTTGTAGCAACGTTTCCTCCAATTTGACATGATCCTTTGGCACCAAGATCCAGTGGAAAAATATGATTTCTCTCCTTCAAGTATCCATCTACAACCTCCAAAATGCATCCTGCATCTGCGACTAAGTTTCCAGAGACTTCGTCGAAAGAGCGAATTTGGTTCATTCTGCTCATGTTGATGACAATCTCGTCGAAGACTGGTACTGAACCTCCAACTAGACCTGTATTCCCTCCTTGTGGGACAACGGCTAACATGTTTTCATTGCAGTATTTCAAGATTTTGCTGACCTCTTCCGTTGAGCCAGGTTTTAGTACTAATTTTGTATGCCCTCGATATTTCCGCATCCAATCACCATTGAAAGGCTCAATGTCGTCGGTAGCATCCTTGGTTATTCCATCTATGATAGCTGCTTCCTTTCCCAGCAATTGTGAGAAGTATTTGACATTGTCTGGTGTGATTTCTGCATATTTCGAATCGCGTTTGATATTAGGATAGGTTTCCGAGGTATATTTGATTGCTTTCGAGGGGTCAGAAGCTTTGGTTGCACCTTTACTTTCTTTGGCACCTGTGGTACTTTGCCATCGAATCTGGGGAAAAGTTCGGATTGGTCTTGAACAAGGCACAGTGGAAATGTGGGTTCTGCGGAGCGCAATAATCGATCTTGACCAGCCTGACATTTTTATCGTTTTTGACAGCCAATGTTTTGTTGCGTTGACCCCAAAGGAGCTCAATATATAGAGTGGGATTTAGTTCGGCTGTAAATCGGCAGTAAATACTATCGGACCGGACGTCGTTCGTTCTTCAGCCTTGTTTGTGATGCCTGTCAATCCAGGCAAAAGAACCGAAGCTCACGATTTCGTACGCGGGTTGTAGCCTACTCGTACCTTACCTCACGCAGAAATACATTAAGCTTAGGAACCCTTCAACACCCCAGCTTCACGACCGCATCTACCATTTTCAAATATCCACGGAGCTGTTCTTCTAATATCTTGATCGAGATTCTTCTAAATCATGGCTTCAGGATATGACAGAGCTCTTTCGGGTAAGCTATACTCTTGTCTAACACTTCAGGAAGTGAGCTAACAGCATCATCTAGTCTTCAGGTTTGTCGATTCAAAATATAAAAGCTTCTCATTGATTCTAATATACAGTACAGCCCTGATGGACATGTGTTCCAAGTTGAATACGCGCTTGAGGCCGTAAAGCGAGGTACGATATAGATGGCGAGAGCTGGTTATAAATACTAAAGGGCGAGCAGGAACGTGTGCCGTTGGTGTGAAGGGGAAAGATATTGTTGTGCTCGGATGTGAAAAGCGATCTGCTATGAAGCTCCAAGATACCCGCATTACGCCATCCAAGATTGGACTTGTCGATACCCACGTCTGCCTCGCGTTTGCAGGTCTCAATGCCGACGCCAGAATTTTGGTCGACAAGGCCAGGTTAGAAGCACAGTCTCATCGCCTGACAGTGGAGGATCCGGTTACTATCGAATATATCACAAAGTACATCGCTGGTGTCCAACAAAGATATACGCAAAGTGGTGGCGTTCGACCGTTTGGTATCAGCACTTTGGTTGTTGGCTTCGATCCTAATGACAAGACACCAAGGCTGTACCAAACCGAACCGTCAGGAATTTATTCGGCATGGTAGGCAGAATCAAGATAACTTTAGGTCTTGTCTGACAATTTTATAGGAAGGCGAATGCGATTGGTAGATCAAGCAAGACAGTCCGTGAATTCCTCGAGAGAAACCATAAGGATGATATGGATAGGGAAGACACAATCAAGTTGACAATTAAGTCTTTATTGGAGGTTGTGCAAACTGGGGCAAAGAATATCGAGATAGCAATCATGGCACCTGGAGAGCTGATTGAGATGTTGCCTGTTGAAGATATCGAGACTTATGTCAAGAACATTGAGCAAGAAAAGTCAGAGGAGGATGCCAAGAAGAAGAAGGGTCGAACACCAGGGACTGGTAGTATGCCTGTGACTGGGAGGGCGCCTGGGAACTAAGAAGTGTCGCGTGCATTCTTCATCTTGATAGAGCGCCCTTGTACTATAGAAATGAACGACAAAGGTCTTCAGACTAAAATGTAGCGCCCATCGCAGCTTTGACAATAGAGATATGATCACTATTTCCAGCCTATCCACACTTCAAGTCAATGTGACTGTCAAGCCGGCTGTCGTCCACTCTCTCACCTCTCGCCACCATTCATATACATAAATTCATAAACACCATTTGATCCATTCCATGCCGCTAAACCAAAACCCTAAATGCGCCCCGACCAGTTGTACATCTCAACCAAGCTTATTTGGTGCTTCTTTGACATCGAATATTGTTCTCTGCTCCTCTCCCCTTATACGATCATCTTTCAACATTCTACTGTCGATTCTGGCATCCTCGCCTTCAAACTTGAGCATTGGCTTCGCTGTTACTGCCTCCAGCACAAAGTGGTTATCACAGTGTGGACAATATTCGTCACTCTCTTCAAATTCGGTAGCATCTTTGCGGAAAGCCTTCTTGCACTTCTTACAGGCGAATGTCTCGTTTGTAGTTAGTACTATTCGTGAGTGGGAAAGGAAGGGAAGCTACCATTTCTGTCTTTTGAAGAAGGGGGTGATCTTCACTCTCATGGTGACATTCGGCGCAGTCGAACCACTTTCGACCTTGGTAGGAGTTAGAATCGCGTCAGTTATCCTTCAAATGGGAAAAGCATACAGCAAGGGGATCTGATCGAGACCTGCGCGTTGAGGACGTGTTTGCTAGAAATTGTTAGAGCACTTCCCTCGCATGAATGTAAATAAGCTCACCACATGTTGAAACGTTTAAGACTTTTGCAAGGGCAAAGAACACGAAATATCACTCCCAGTACTCAATAAGAAAGTCCTGCTTGGAGATTTCGAAATATTTCAATCATTGGATCAACATAGCTTAGCCTCACACTAGCGCGGATGACAGATGACTCCTCAGCCTTACGCAGTTAAAGTTCGCCTCACACTCTCTTCAACCCATCTTCTTTCACCTCAAGGCATCAACGACTTCACGATCCTCTATGATGCCAGTAAAGAGGAAAGCTTCATCCAGTATGAGCTTATACTTGCTTTATCTATCTAACCGTGCTCACTAACGCTTTCTTAGTTGTCAAAGGTGCTCAGAAAGCTGGCAGAGATTCAGTAGCTTCAACGCCCGGGCCTGCCACCCCTCGAAGCATTGGCAGCAGCGATGATTATGAGTCTTCTGATGCCACCGAGGAAGATGATGAGGCAACAAAGAATATAAAAGCGAAGCTCTCGGTCGCCAAATATCAAGGAAAGGCGAATAGCAATGCTGTTAAAGGTAGAGATTCGGCGAGCCACCACTTTGGCCAAAAGGACTTCTCATACCTCTCGCTGAAGCCGGATCATGATAATAGACCGTTATGGATAGATCCAGAAACCGGTGTGATCATCCTGGAGAGCTTTTCGCCTCTAGCATCACACGCTCAAGATTTCTTGACTACGGTCGCAGAACCTGTTTCAAGGCCTCAGTTCCTTCACGAGTATAAGTTGACAACACATTCCCTTTATGCTGCTGTATCGGTCGGGCTGGATCCGAAAGATATTATCAATGTGTTGGACCGACTTCTCAAAATCCCTGTGCCCGATAACATTCGAGATTTCATTACGACCTGTACTCAGAGCTATGGCAAGGTTAAGTTAGTGTTAAAGCACACGAAGCACTACCTTGAGAGTACTGATCCAGAGATGTTACAACGGCTCTTAAAAGACGAGGTTATCGGATCGTTGAGAGCCCAAGGGGCAGATGATATTACCACTACTTCCGCTCCTAAAATGGGCGGCTTGGTTATTCCTGGTACCAAGAATGCAGCGGGTGTCCAACAGGCTACATTACAGCCCAAGCCTCAAGACCCCGAAGCCGAAAACCAGGAAGATATTTACACTACTCTGAATGATGAAGATGATGAAGATGATACTGATGCCGTTCACGCTTTCGAAATCGTAGACGATGGCGTTGAGGCCATACAGAAACGATGTCTGGAGCTGGGTTTGCCTGTCCTAGAGGAATACGATTTCCGAAATGACGATGCAAATGCCAATCTTGATATCGATCTGAGACCTGCTGCTCAAATCCGACATTATCAAGAGAAAAGTTTGAGCAAGATGTTCGGTAATGGTAGGGCGAAAAGCGGTCTCATCGTCTTACCTTGCGGGGCTGGTAAAACCTTGGTTGGTATTACTGCGGCTTGCACCATCAAGAAAGGGGTGATCATTCTTTGCACGAGCTCTATGTCAGTGGTCCAATGGCGACAGGAATTTCTGAAATGGTCTAATATCAACCCAAATGATATTGCCGTCTTTACGTCGGACAACAAAGAGAGGTTTCAAGGCAATACAGGAATCATCGTTACTACTTATAACATGGTTGCCCAGAAGGGCAAACGATCGTATGATTCTCAAAAGATGATGGATTTCCTCCAAAGTCGAGAATGGGGTCTCATGATTTTGGATGAGGTACACGTTGCTCCTGCCCACATGTTTAGAAGAGTCGTTTCGGTCATCAAAACCCATTCAAAGTTGGGTTTGACAGCTACTCTTCTTCGTGAAGATGACAAGATTTCCGACTTGAACTTTTTAATTGGCCCGAAGCTATATGAGGCAAATTGGATGGAGCTTGCTGAGCAAGGGCATATTGCGAGAGTTCAGTGTGCGGAAGTATGGTGTCCAATGACGACTGAATTCTACACGGAATACCTCCGATTGCCAAGCACAAAACAAGCCCTCCTCTGGATTATGAATCCTCGAAAGTTTCAGGCCTGCCAGTTTCTCATTGATTATCACGAGAAACGAGGCGACAAAATCATTGTGTTCTCGGATAATGTTTATGCCCTCGAGGCATACGCAACGAAGCTGAAAAAGGTCTTCATCTACGGGGAGACGAGCAACTCGGAACGTCTCCGGATATTGGAAAATTTCCAACACAATGAAAACATTAACACTCTTTTCCTCTCCAAAATAGGCGACACATCCCTCGACCTGCCGGAAGCAACCTGCCTTATCCAAATCTCGTCGCATTTCGGATCTCGCCGTCAAGAAGCCCAACGTTTGGGCCGTATTCTACGAGCAAAGCGGAGAAACGATGAGGGCTTCAATGCTTTCTTTTACTCTCTCGTTTCTAAGGATACATATGAGATGTATTACTCTGCGAAAAGACAAGCCTTCCTCGTCGATCAAGGCTATGCCTTCAAAGTTATTACTCACTTACAAGGCATTGAAAAGCTGCCAGAGCTTGCCTTTACAACGCCTTCTGAACGTCGAGAATTGCTACAAAAGGTCATGATCCATAACGAAAAGAACGATACCAATGATTATGAAGCCGGTATCGATGATTTGTTCCATAGAGTTGACGGCGAAGATGGTTCCAGATTGAAGAAAAAGAAGAAGGGTGCGAGACGAACCGCTGGCACATTAAGTGAGTTGGCTGGCGGGCAGGATATGGCATATGTGGAGCAGAATAAGAGCAGAAACAAGGAGCTGAAGAAGAAAAAAGAGAGCAATCCGTTTTTCAAAAAATTGCAGAGGGATCAGCAAAAGAGAAGACTGGCCATGGAAGAGGGTTAATCGTGCTTTGGCGTTTTGGAGGGTAGACTTGAAAATTGCAAGAATGAAGATTGTGATAAGAGACGCAGCCTCGTCATGACACAAGTTGAAACCTAGTGGATTTTCTTGAATATTGGCTTCTGCTATGCCAGTTATCTATAGGCTTAATAATATGAATCTTATTACGATCCGGAACAACAGTCGTTTAACATATAATTTGAGCTTCCTGCTAAGCCAGGACTAATTATCTCCTTGCCGCATGTGAATTCAGCTGTGGCCATACTTGCTTTCCTTCGAACTGATTTCGCTTAGAATATAGGAAGTAGGCAGGTTTCAATTCTGAACACTTAAGGTTTAGTTAATGAGATGTTGAAGATATGAAGATATGTTCATAAAATGTTATGAATGGTTTTGATATGAGTAGAGAAAGACTATATATAGGTGTGATACCAAAAATCCTGTGCTAGTCAAAACTCCTAATTTTCGTTCCCAAATGTTCAACTCCAGCCAGCAATATCCATATATTATATCATTATTCAATTCCAAAACCAACCTGTTTTCTCATTCTTCTTTTCTTCAGTTTTCGATGCAGACTTCTCCGAGTCGACTTTCTTCTCTTCGGAAGATTGTGGATTGTCATTCCACGCCGGCTCTTCGAAATGCGTCGTATGCGTTGTAGTTTCCCGGCCATCAGCAAAACGTTTCCATACAGTGACATGAGTCTCAACTGATCCACCTTCATGTGTCGTGCGCTCAGTAGTGGTACTAGTGGAGACGACCTTTTCAGGGTCCTGAACCAATTTGGCAGATTTGGTATCGTTAATTGCTTCTTGCTTATGCTTTTCTAACATCTCGAGAGCTGTTGGGAGTTTGTCTACCGAATCCACCATCAATTCCAAAATGTCTCGCACGGGACGCGGTAGCTCCGAGCTGTCCGAATGTGCATCCTGTGATTTAGGGTGCTTTGTGAAAGCTTCTTCAGCTGCTTTGAGCAAAGACTCAAAATGTTCGGTAACAATATTAGGATCCGAGGCCCGTTTAAGAAAGCGGTCATACATGTCTTGCTCCGTTTTTTCGACTGCCAATGACTTATTCTTTCGTTCGTCCATTTCCTGCTCTAATTCAAGCAGAAAACTAAGAGGGGCGGGTAAATGGGATAAAGTCTTGATCTGCTTTTCTTGGAGTAGGTTTTGATGATAGAGTTTAAGAATCCATGCCATATCAGCTGTATGATTGATTGATTGTATACCACGATGCCCGAGAGAGTAGAAACTGAACAACCGCGATTGCGGGGTCGATGATTGCTGAGGCAGTGAAGTCTCAATCAAGTTCTCAAATGCAGCAAGATATGGAAAGTTATCCGGATTTCCAACGGCCTGACCTGAAACTGCATCTGCTCGTAGTCTGAGAGGGGAGTATGACGAAAACATCAAATAAGGAAGAAGAGAATATTCTGATCGAAGTTGGGGGGAGCTGTTGAGATCGTTGTACACCATGTACTGAAGTGTCCGCATGGGATCGGTAGAAGCTTGATCCTGCCTCAACTTGTATGGGAAGAAGTCTGAAAGAAAGCGTTTATCCCAAGATTCGTTCATAGAGTCCCAGTCGACCTCGCCATCCGCCGGTTGATGTAAATGAGTAAAGAGAGACTTTGATACGACAGAAAATAAAGGAAGGTCTCTAGTTTCATCATCTCTTTGTTGCAGGTGCATCTTTGACGAATTTTCCCTGCAGTTGGAAAAACGGCCCCGGCGTGGTGACCTCCGCGTCGGTACATTTGCCTCCTCTTCTGACGGGGATTGCAGACTTCGTTTCCTGGACTCCGATTCCCTCAAGTCCTTTTGTCTCGCTTGTAATTCATCCCGTCGTCGAAGATCTTCGTCAATATCAGCCCATCGAGCATTCTCGGACGGCTTCCTCGACAGCGCAGATGGCAAGCCAACCACGCCCTGAAGGAAGGAACTGATTTGGGTGTCGGCGAATTGTTTAAATCTGATGAAAGGATTGTCGGATCTGGATTGGGAAGTGTTCGAGTCGTTATCACGGTCGGAGGATGAAGCCATATTGCATGTTGTCCAGAACACTGTCAACTTGACGTGAAGTTTGGATGGAGTGAGCGGTTACGATCTGGTGGAGGGGTGATTCGTCAACGCCTAAGGCTTCCGGGCTTTCAGGCTTGACTACATCAGGCTAGAGTGAATTGAGGCTGGTTGTGGGGAACGAACCACCATCTTGCCAGGGACCTTGACACTTCATCCCGCATAACGAGGAAAATATATCCAGCATCTGGAGAAACACGCTTCTGTGAACACGCAATTGCTTCGACAATCTTAAACAATGTCTCTCCGCCCCTCTTAAGACCCGCAAAATGTCGATGGAACATGCCGCCAATCAATCAACGCCCGAGGCGTTGCCAGCTTTCAATCACCCCACCTTCCCAGGTCCAAAAGGTGCACAATCTGCACCGGACTCACAGAGGCGCCATTCCCTCCCCCTCCATTTCCTCCCACCGACTTTATGGAGTGCCAATACGTCAAGTGCTAGTCTTGTTGAGTCTGAAGAGGCTGCCCGAGGAGAGCATATACTTGACGAGGCTACTGTAGCCCATCGAATTTCAGCTCTGCGCCAGCTGAATGGTTCGACACGTTCTCGCCATCGATATGCGAAATCGACAGGTGCAAGAAACAGCACATTCAGTCAGCCGGTGATTGTGCGAACTTATTCGGGAGCTGCCCGTCCACGGTCTCAACAACGAGACGTGATTACTGTGAAGAAAGCGGATGAGTTGTCGGCCAAGGCTGCCGGGAAAATGGAATTGAAGCTCCCCCCCGTGGAAGCGTTCAGTTTCAAAGGTATCATGGACGAAATCAGACATGGAGTTGCAGAAGATTTAGAAAGAATCGCAGAAATTTGTGCCAGGAGCAAATACAGTCTTAGCAATCAATACGAAGTACACATGCCACCTCATGGACGTGGAGAGCCGATTTTACAAACTGTAGGCCTTGGAGTAGCTTCACATTCAAACGGGGGAGGACCAACTCTGCAAGCTATTAGTTCCGATGATGAGCATCCTCGTCAAATGGGGAGAGCCTCAAGAGGTGGGAGACGAACGAAATCTGTGGCCTATGGAACTCTTGAAACGATCATGTCATCATCAAGGTCATCAGACGAAGACAAGTCTAAAAAGAAGCCTGCCGCTGTTTTGGCGGAAGAGGTTCGAGGTCGTGCAGCCCGGAAAGAACTTCAAGATTTAATCCCGAAAGACCGCGAAGAAGAAGCAGTTGAAGTGGACATGGAGCCACAGAGGCCATCAAAACATGTACGATCAAAGTCGGCGTCGTTTGCTTCCATGATTATCGATAGTGCTCACACTTTTAAAAACGATACAACCTCTCAATTAATTTCTCCAACGTCCTTGATCAGCGAACCAGCACGTCCTCAAACATCGACGACAGAAGACCTGGATAGTTTCCCTGTGTTCAATGAACAGGAGGATGAACTATCTCCTACTTTGCACTCCTTCTCCTTGCCTCGACCAAGTATGATTCGGAATGAATCTAGAGCTTCTACACTTAGAGCAGAGCCGGAATCGCGGCTATCCTTACTCGGCAGTCTGAGCTCTTGGTTACCTTGGAGCCGGTCTACAGACCAAGCTGGATCTAGTTTCCAGGGACGGATGAGAAGTGACTCTCATGCTAAAGACAGTTTAAGGGACTTGTTGAAGTCCACCGACTTTGATAGAAAGGGGAAAAGTATTGATCGTTCAGGTTAAGGAGATTAGATGAATTCCTAATTTGAGATCTAAGACCGTCTCATTTGAACCGAAAGGCATGGTAATATTCGCCGCTTCTAAATACAATTATCATCCATGAATCTGTAAGTCACCCTACATCCTTTACTCCAATGTTATTTTTTTAAGGAGACAACTCAATATATATGTGGACTCTTTCTAATTATCCCAACAGAGCCTACATCTCTTAACTCAAGATGTCACTATTTATGAGTACTATAGTCAAATCACCCAAGCAATATTAAGTTATTGGGTTTGGCGGCTAAGTTTCGAGCGATATGCAATTCCAACTACGGAGGCAAATCTTTTAAGCCAGATTCGGAGGTTCTGTTAAGTCTTCAACTTCAACATTTACATCTCCATTAGCCCCAACAATAACTCCCGAACCTTGAGACGGCTCTCTGCCTTGGAGTTTGAGGGTTTATATGATCGCGGACAAAGCTATTTCAATTATCTAAATACCCCAGTTGCTAGGGAATATGTGAATATTGGCTGAATAGACTATGCGATATTAAACGTATATGATGAAACTCAAACACTTACCGTGTTGAGAAGGAAGTCGGATCTAAGACAGCTAACCCTACACGTTACATATATCAAAGTTAGAAATATTAAGAGAATGTTGAAATTAGCTCAGCTGTGCCAGATATTTTTGTTCTCATATTTATTCTAACCTTGTAGCGAAAAGAGGGGACAAGGGACGAGAAAAGACTGGCTTCTCTAAAATCATTTTTTTCAATCGCATTGCCTATGAAAATGTAACAAGGCGGGTTACTTACCCGTGTATCATCGCTGATAACCCATGAAGCATCTGTAACTTGAAGCTTACTGTACTGTGCCAGCGTATCTGGGCGCTTGCATGCGAAGGAGGCACGTGAGATATACTGTAACTACGCTTGATGTGTATGCTTAACCTGTACGATCTCGAGCTAGCTCGTTTAATTGTGCCAGCCACTGCGGCCCAGCCCGGGTGAACCAGACAATGCTGTCTCATACAATTAGAAAGACCCTGTGATGTAGGCCCCCCTTGTTTTAATAAATTGGGGGCCGAAATTTCTGGAAACTCCTCGGTGTTCCTTTCATATGAATTTTGAAATATAAGATGGATGATTGGGGCCGTCGAGGTATTACAATATAATATTAAGTTGGCATAACGGTAACAAGGGGACAACCCCGAGTACCGAGCATATCATGAAAAAGATGAAATCCAGACAGCCGATCCAAGGACGTCTTGCTTCGGTTTCTAAACATATCCCTCCATCAAAGGGCTGTTTGGTAACTGTAAGTAGAGATTTACGGAACTGGGCTGCCGAAGGATTCTCCCCTAGTCCAGATTCATATTATTTTGCCCTTATCAACTCGACGAGGCCATACAGAACTATTGGAGAGCCTGACGTCTCGATTTCAAGTCCGACTCATCAAAACCAAATCTTAGCGCCACAAAGTCCTCCTCTCCATTTATCATGTTGCTGAAGGCTTCGTAGAGGTCATGTGGCGCGCTTGATGATCGACAGCCACCAATGATATGGAGGCGCAGCAATTCGTCCTATTTTGGGTTTTGGTAGAATTTCCTAAGGTTTTCAGTGTTTGGTCGGCTTGAGCAGGGGTGTTTCAGAAGTCTAATCCCCCTGGCCACTGATAACATTTGGGGCTGAGACGGAGCCCATGAGGTTTGTTTGGAATTCTGAGGGAAATCAACCTCAAAGGATTGCACTAGAACGTGCAACAGCATGCACTTCGCACTCGAAAGAAGCACGTCTAACCACCCCCTCTCTAGTTTGGTATCTTGCTCCCGCTCTCATGGCCCAATGTCGCATTGGAGGGGTTACTCAGCCCTCATCCATGTACTACCTATACTACCACGCTTCTATGTTAAAACCCCATAGGGCCTTGAGTCCTTTAAACCCCCTCTACTATGAATAATTGATAGAATGGAGGTTCATCAACCTCCCAAAAACGAACCATATTCGGATATGGAGGTGAACCGGGAATCCTATCCTGAAGTATACACTCCTCCCGACCAAAAAGAGGCTTATGTTCCACCAAATGGTCAGTTATACCAAGAGCCTTATGGATACCAAGGGGCTCGTGGAAGTCAAAGTGGTGGAACAACTTGGAAAGATAAATTATGGAGGTTGAAATGGCTGTTGATTGGCCTTGGAGTGGTGATCGTTATTGCTTCAGTTGTTGGGGGCGTTGTTGGAAGCCAAAAGCATAAGTCCTCAGGGTAAGGCTCATCCAATGCAATAAGAAATACTTTGCTAAGACGGTACCCTTCAGTTCAAAATCAGCTCCGCTGCCTTCCAATTCTAATAGTTCAAGTCCCTCATCAACAGCCACAGCCACTCCAACTATGTCAGGAACTGCGGTTGCGCTGGCGAGTTATAGCTATCCGACGGCAGTTTCCTGGGGCTATCCTCATCTTGAAGTTTTCGCTCCTTCAAAAAATACATCGTACGGAATCTATTGGAAGTATCGTGGGATCGAGTCTGGAGATACGACTTGGAACCCAACCGATGGCAGTCTCGCGCTGGTCGGAGGAGCCTTGGCCTCCTACGACAATTCCGTTGCGGCAGTTGCTCGAGGAGGATCTTATGTTGACATTTTCCAGACCGGACAGGGGAATAACGGTGGTGCTGCTTATGTTTACGAAAAGTACCATGTTCAAAATAGCACTTTCCTGCCAAATGGTCCCGATGACTGGAACGTCTTGAATGGAAATTGGACGACTGCCCCAACAGTCGTAGCCATGGACGCAGAACGTGAAGATGTCTTTGTTATAGCTACGAACAATGACCTTTTTCAAGGAACTCGAACTTCGAGCACAGCATCTTGGAGCAACTGGGCCGGTCTAACTGGAAACTTGTCCAGCTTTCCTCCTACAGCCATCTCAAGGGGCGAAGGCTTACTAGATGTATTTGTAGTTGATCGAACTACGCTCCAGCTTCTTCATGCATCCTGGGCGGGGACGAATGCGGGTGGAAATGGTGTATGGTCAGTTTCCACCGGCTCTGGATATGATAAGCTCGGAGGCTATTTGACCTCAAGACCGGCGGCCGTATCTTGGGCAGTGGACCGTATGGATGTTTTTGCCCGAGGAGGTGATGCTGGTCTTTGGCACACATATTTCAATTCGACGTCTTCCCAGTGGTCAAATTGGACGAGCATCAGCGGCAACACATCTATCCAAGCCGAGCCAGAGGCTCTGTCATGGGGAACAAACCGTATTGATGTTTTTGCATGGGGCACCGATTCTTCTCTCCTCCATAAGAGCTTCGATGGAACGACTTGGACACCCGCTGAGGGATTCGAATCATTAGGAGGCTCGTTAGGCGGCCCACCGAAAGGTGTTGCGGATGCATTTGGGAGTTTGCAAGTTGTTTATTATGATCGATTTGCAACTGTTCAACATATGTCCTTCAATGAGACATCCGGGAAGTGGAGTACTCCCGAAGCGTTGGGAACGCCATCTGATGGAATTGCGTCCTGAATTAACCCTCTATGTGCAAGTTCACGAGTTTGAATCCTGACGACTTGGATGACTTGGAGTTGATCGAACGCGAAGGGAGATCCGAGGAGGCCGAGACGGAAGGCGAAGATGTTGAAGATGTCGAAGATGTTGAAGATGACTGAAGATGACTGAAGATGACTGAAGATGATCGACGATTATAGACGGCCCCGCATAATGAAAGGTGGTTGAAAGTGTAAATACCCGGTTAAGCAGAAGAGATCATTGGGAGCTTGGACATTGGGTGATTGATTCTACATCAACCCATATTTTCCTCGAAAACTGTTGTGTACTTTGAATATTTGAGCGAATGAAGATACCATATGAATTTTACGATAAAAATTGAATATTTTCTATTTCTGAATGAAAAGTTTAAGAAACTTTGACGTTTACACAGGCAATAAAGAGGGATAAAAACTATAACCCTCAGTATTAGTCTCACTCGAGACTCGCATTATAACCCCGATGGGAGAGGAATTTCTCGACGGAACTAGATCACTTGACCCTTTCTCATCGTAGCTTCTTTCTAGTTCTGACGAGCGGTATTGAATTTGTTTTGAATCTGCAAATATGATCTGGGTTGAGTGATGGTTGTGAATGCGGGTGTTTGCACTTGAACCTCACGGTTGATATAATCGCATATGATTTGTCATTGGCACTTGCCGTGATCCCAATTATGTTGAGTGTACTTGATTTCTTCCAGATTGTACTTACGACAAGGTTGGTAATAACTACACCAGACATCTATGCTCCACACAGAAAATAAAAAGGAGAAAATTGTTCCATAGTATAACAAGTAAGGTCAGGAGAGTCGTCTCTACCGTCTCTCATGCGCCAGATACGCACCTCGTAGATATATAATACATGATTTATTTATTTCCCTTCCTCTTTCTCTTTCCGGCGCCATTATCGTCTCTTCCGCGACCTGTCAGAGCACTTCTTGATCTCTGGTATGCCAATACAATATTCTGCACACTACCCATATCATGTTTGGGCTTTCTCATATACGTCAACCTGGCTCTTCTAGCCCTCTTCTCTTTTCTCTTCACAACCTCGATACCCTCGACATTAGGACTGTAGATCTTATACCACATCTCGACCCCAACCCTCGTCAACTCATTTCTCAGCAGGATGCCAGTATCGACGCCCCGTCGACGGATATTGATACAGACGCCTGCAAAAGGGTCACCGTTCTTGAGCCGCACAAGAAGTATGTCTCCTACTTTTGCGGCCTCAGGATTTGTTCTGGAGAAGAGTGATGTGCGGGCCCCCGTCGGGTCGAGAATTGAAATTTGTGCTGCGGTCAACGCTTTTATCGGCTCTGTACAGCGATTGGCAGCGGAAGGGGGTGGAGCGATGGTCTTGATCTTTTTATTTACTACACAAACTGGTTAGATTGAAGGACTACGGTGGTAGTCGACGGTTGGGGCATACCATGTGGTGTAGGTGGTTGATTTGGGGGTGGCAGTTGGAACTGGGTAAATGGTACCGACTTGTGGTATGTCGTCAATGATCTTGTCAGGATCTTATGTTGTCTTGAGCGCCGTAGTATTGATTTCCAGCAGCTCAGAGGCCGAAGGGTAGGCATTGGAGTCGCCATGGCTATGCTGAAAAAGAGGTGACTTGAGCTCAAAGTTGAGGCCGAGATGTTGCGCGAGGAATACAGCCTTCGTCTGATTGGCCAATAATAAAATATTTTTGAACCTCAGCAACGAACGAGCTATTGAGCACGCGCCAAACCTACAACAACCTCTCTGAAGCATTAATCTGGCCATCCTTCACCAGCAGCTTCTACTCTTTCAAAGCCGGATGATGTCTAGACATTCGTTTCGCTGCTGCAACCATGCACTCAGAAACGCAATAAGGCATACCGTTCCGGCCAGGAGGTTTGGAAGCTCCGCGGTGTCAGTAGATCGTATGGAGCCATTCCCAGTATCTTGTTGGCCTACGAACTAAATCTCTATAGGTCCTGTCCTAGCCTTTTCAGACGTTTCCTCCCCCGAACTACATAATATCTTGTCCGAATTTCGATTGAAACTCCTCTTGCCGTCGTATCTCGAGGAGGAACAGAGAAAGCTTGTGTATAAAGACAAATATCGGAAGACACTCGATGCAGAGCCAGTGCGAATAACTATTGGCGAGGAACAGTTTCAATTGGTGCATATCGACAGAACGAAAGATGTACCGAGTCCTGAAAAGGTCCTGAGACAGGCAATGGCGCTCATGACCGACAAGAAGGACTGGGACAACCTTCCAACTCTGCTTCGTGCTTTACACAGAATCAGAGCAAACTATCCTGTGGACACTGTTGTGAAAACTGCTGGGAAAGCAGGCCGGCAAGATATCATCTTAGAGTGTTTGAGACAAGCTAAGCACACGAACATGGTCCTTGACCATCCAGCTCTGGCAGAACAGGTGATGTTTTGGATGCTGCAGAAGGCTGCTTCCAGTAATTGGAAAGCTAGCCAGACCAGGGCAGCTCTATCCTATTGTGAATTGGTAGCTTATATAATGGAGTCTCCAAATCATGCTGGGAATAAGGGTCTCCCCGTGGAGATGGACCCACGTAGGTCTCCTGTTGTCCTTGGGATACTACTTGAACTAGCTGCCGTAAGAGCTGAACGGCATCTTGGTGGTGAGGATAAGGATGGCAAGGTGGCGGATTATGCTCAGAAACTATTGGGGGCGCCTTACGACTTTGCGACAGAAGCGCCTGAGGAGCAACCCGTCACTTTAAGTGCTTGGCTATCCAGATATGTACCAGTACTGCATGGTATGAAAGTTGCGCAAAAGATTCTTGGATCAGATTCGAAGATTTCGACTGCCCTGAAAGAGAAGTGTGGGGAGTTGGAGCCCGTTGTTTTGAAGTCCCGACAACTGGCATTAGAAGAGATGGCAACTGATAAAGAGAACCCCCCGATGCGATACGGTGTGAAGATGTACGAAGAGTTACTGGGTTCGGGTTCGGGGTCATAGTTTAATGTATCATACTGGTGCGGGAGCTTTTAACGAACTGTACAATACATTATATCCACTAGATCATGGAAGCACTATATACTTCTCAAGATGCTTGGGTATGGCACCTAAAAGCTTCTTCTCTGCGAGCCACTTTTTCGAGAACAACCGGTCGGCATATCTATAGGCACCGTCACATAGGACCGTCACTACTGTATGGCCCTTCCCAAGCTTCTCTGCAACTTCTTTCGCGGCTGCCACATTCAAACAAGAACTAGCTCCCAGATACAGCCCTTCTTCATCTAAGCATCGATAGACCATTTCTATACTTTTCTCATCACTAACATGCAATGAACCATCTAGCAAATCAATGTCCGGCTTCAAGTTGTCTGTGACACGGCCCTGGCCAATTCCTTCGGTGATACTTGACCCCGCTCTCTCTGTAAGTTTTCCACCTGAGCTGATGTAGGAATGAAGCACGCTTCCTGGCGGATCAGCTAGAAAGCATTTGACTTTTCCATCAGACGCTGTTTTCAAGTATCTTGTAATACCAGCCAATGTCCCACCTGTCCCTGTGGCGCAGGTAAAAGCATCAACCTTTCCGTTCGTCTGATGCCAGATTTCGGGCCCAGTCGTTTCAATATGTGCTCTTCGATTTGCAATATTGTCAAATTGATTTGTCCATACCGCATTTTCCAACCTCTCTGCGTGGCGTTTGGCCTGGTGGTTGTAATTTTCCGGATTTTCAAAGGCTACTGCCGGTACTGGGTAAACCTCTGCTCCAAGGAGTCTCAGAAGGTCAATTTTCCCTTGTGATTGCGTATTTGGCATGTAGATGACCAATTTATAACCCTTTGATCTACAGACATGGGCAAGCCCGATTCCAGTATTTCCAGCTGTCCCTTCGACCACTGTTCCTCCTGGCTTAAGAAGACCCCTCTCTTCGGCATCCTTCACCACATACAGGGCAGCTCGATCTTTGACCGATCCTCCGGGATTCATAAATTCCGCCTTGCCTAATACCTCGCATCCGGTTGCGTCTGAAATGTGGTTCAGTCGGATCAACGGGGTGTTTCCAATCGCTACACGCTGTGTTAGATCGATTGTCAGCCACTTGAAGAGGGGTTTACTTTCCTCCCGTGAGGCCTTTCACAACGCCTTGAACTTTTGACAGACCAATGCCATATTGATTCGAACTTTCCATTTGTACAAGGGTCTCTGCGGCTCTGCGAGCTGTTGTTGCGAAGCTTCGAGCCCCAAGTCTAAACATTTCGCGTTGTGGTTATGCAATTGAAGACTTCTGGGACTTCGCTAACTAATGTACAGTACTGGGACTTTTCGGCTGGCGATGTCGCAATATCTTATCGGCGACTCGGCACTCCTGCATGCATATTCGTTGCCCGGGCAACCATCAAACTTGCCCCAACGCGTCAGTATCTGAATCTTTGAGACAACACGAAATCCACGACCATAACGACCTCACTCTTTGACCTGCAATTTTGCAGAACGTTACAATCATCTCATTCATCGGTGGATTGTCCTACAAAATGCCTAGTCGAGTATCAACTACCCGGTCATCGCGGGTCTCCGCCGCGATATCGCAGAAATCCTCTATGCAAACACTGCGCGCATCAACAGCTTCCAGAATATCAGCGCCATACGTCGAGATTCCGGAGGAAACCCCCGACAATGAATTACGTACTCAGATATCTTCAATTTTTCGCGATGCCCAAAGAACTACGGCATCCCATCGAAAGCTAGTGGTCAGCATGCGAAAGATACAGCAGGCATGTTGTTATGAGCCAATAAG
Source organism: Haplographium delicatum (assembly GCA_037952705.1). NCBI lineage: Eukaryota > Fungi > Ascomycota > Leotiomycetes > Helotiales > Hyaloscyphaceae > Haplographium > Haplographium delicatum. Next base: position 29,799 of record JAPZPC010000034.1, read on the forward strand.
TACCAAGAAACAAAATACCGTCACTGAGGATTTTGACGAAGAGCAATTTACCTACGAATTTACAAGATGTGTTCTACGAGTCATGCCAGTAAAGAAGAGCGAAAGTGTGGGCGAACGGGCGATTCGATTTATTGGATTATACCTTCGACACGCCAACGAGAAGGATAATGAACTTGTTCCTGAGAATGAGGACGATACCGGGGTTATGGAAGAGACACCTAGCACAAGACTTACATCAAATGTAATGTCTGCAGTACTTCCTCTCCTCACATCGAAGGAGAAGTTTGTTAGATACAGGTCTACACAGCTGATCTCACATGTTATCAATTCTTTAGAAGCGATTGATGACGATCTTTTCCACCTTCTTCGACATGGACTCCTCAAACGAATTCATGATAAAGAAGCCATGGTTCGGGTACAAGCTGTCCTCGGACTAGGACGACTGGCTGGTAATGAAGCGGATGGGGAGGCAGATGATAGTGATGACGATGATGCGGGAGCTGGATTACTGGAGAAGCTGTTGGACGTTTTACAAAATGATGCGAGTGCAGATGTACGAAAGTCCCTCTTAGTCAACTTGCCAATACTGCCAAACACCTTGCCATTTCTCTTGGAGAGGGCTCGGGATCAGGATCCTGCCACTCGCCGGGCGCTTTATTCCCGCTTATTACCCGCTCTTGGAGATTTCAGGCATTTGTCTCTATCTATGCGCGAAAAACTTCTACGATGGGGTCTTCGTGACAGGGATGAGAATGTCCGTAAAGCTGCCGGAAAACTTTTTAGGGAACGGTGGATTGAGGATTGTGCTGGTACAGCCGAAGAAGAAGGTGAGGGTGGTGATGCGGCAAACGGGGAGGCGAAACCTCCTAGTTTCGACGGCCTCTTGGAACTCCTTGAACGTATTGACGTCGTCAACTCTGGAGTCGAGAATGGCGTTGCGCTGGAGGCCATGAAAGGATTTTGGGAAGGTCGACCGGATTACAGAGACGCGGTGACGTTTGATGACAGTTTCTGGGATACTCTGACAGCCGAGTCTGTATTCATGGCTAGGAGTTTCAATGATTTCTGTAGGAGTGAGGGCAACGGGAGATTTGAAGCTCTGATTGAGGAGAAGATGCCAGAGGTAATGAAGCTGGCATTTTATTTGCAGCGATATATTGCTGTCCTTGTTGAAGCTTTGAAACGAGTTGCACAACAGGAGCCTAATGAAGATGAGGAGGAAGAAGACACGGTGGAGCAAGAGTTCATCGTTGAGCAGCTTCTTCACATTGCACAGACTCTGGATTATTCCGATGAGGTTGGGCGGAGAAAGATGTTCGCTCTCTTGAGACAATCTCTATCCGTTCCAGATCTCCCAGAAGAAGTTACAAAACTCACCGTTGAAGTCCTAAGGGGTATATGTGCAGGAGATGCTGCTGGTGAGCGAGAGTTCTGCAGCGTTGTTCTCGAAGCTGTTGCAGACGTTCATGATACCATCATGGATGAGCCTACCTCCGAAGATGCAGATGAGAGCTTCCACTCTGCCAAATCAGAAGTCAGCTCAGACGGAACTCCAACAAAGTCTTCCAAAAATGCCGAGAAAACTGAAGAGGACGCTCAAGACAAGGCCATCCGTGAGATCATGGTCAATATGAAGTGCCTTCACATCGTGCAATGCATGCTTGAGAATGTTGAAGGAAATCTTCAGCAAAATGTTGACTTAGTAGCCATGCTAAATAACTTGGTTGTCCCAGCAGTCCGTAGTCATGAAGCTCCTGTACGTGAGCGCGGGCTGCTTTGTTTAGGTCTCTGCTCTCTTCTCGACAAATCACTGGCAGAGGAGAATCTCAACCTTTTTATGCATTTCTTCAGCAAAGGGCATCCGGCTCTCCAAATTACGGCACTTCAAATTCTCACAGATATCCTAAATCAACATGGAGCTCATCTTCTAGACACTAACCCAACTCTTCTGAAAGTCTACCTGAAGGCTTTGAAGTCCGGGACTAAGGCTCCTGAAGTACAAGCCGCAGCCACTGTGGCAATTTCGAAACTGATGCTTGGACGTGTCATCGCGGACTCTTCCCTAGCAATTGATGATTTGCTCAAGACTCTAGTCATTCTCTATTTCGATCCTAGCACTTCACAAAACCAAGGTGTCCGTCAAACACTTTCCTATTTCTTGCCCGTGTATTGCTTCAGCAGGAAAGAAAATCAAGACCGAATGCGCCAAGTAGCTCTCGATGCCCTTCACAAATTGTTCGAAGTCCAAGAGACTCTCGACGATGAAGGCGAGGCGGAGACTGAGATGGTCAGTCTCAGCACTGTAGGTGCTCACCTGATTGACTGGACCGACCCTCGAAAATGTTACGTGCCCGGCAACCAACTCACGATGACCGACGAAAGTGCAGCTAAGAAAGCTATCAATGGAGATGTGCACTTAGAATTCGCTCGCGACCTACTCGAGCGTCTCGCTTCAGGAATAAGCAGTAAGTCATTCTGTTCCCAGGCCAGATTGGTACTAATAAAATAACCCATAGGAGAAGAGAAAAAGCTCCTTGCTCCCCTCTTAGCCAAACTGCACATTTCTCCTGCTAGTAACCCCAATCTTATCCGTGAACTTTATGCCTTAGTCTCAGAGGCCATCGAAGCAAAACTCGTCGCCGATGCGACTGGCCGGAATGCGTTATATAAAATTCACGTCTCGCTCGGCAAGATTGCCAATAATCTCAAGGAGAATGAAGATAGCGGTGTTCTGAGAGCAAGTGTGACTAGTAGGCAGAGTACTGTCGCACCGAGTGGGTTAGAAGATGATGGGGATGGCGAGAAAACGGAACTGGCGTTGGCAGATGAGGAAGATGAGGAGACGGTACTTGGCAATGATACTTTGAAGGCATCGAGGAATAGGCGTAGCGGTGACTCGCTAGTGGACGAATTGTTGAGTGATGGGGACGCGGAGATGTCTGGGATTTAATGTCCTATTCTGCACGTCCGCTTAACGATTTAATGCCATAGGAGCGTTGGAGAAGGGGGATACAGTCCGGATGACTTATTGGCGTTTATGATTTGTTCCTGATGTATTTTTACAAGCATAAATCCACTACATGTCGTACTCCATCGATATCAATCATTGACTCTATTATAAGTAACGTGAATGATAATTAGTGTTAAGTATACATTAAGAAACTCCAAAGGTATCTTTTTCTGTGCCTTCTGAAAAGACCGCCGTGAATTTTTTTTTATTCATCCTGTATTCCAAAGCATCTGAAAACTCCATCTCTAAGAATTTACGCCGCGCTAGAATCTATTACCCAAGAAAGGACAGAGTACCCGCTCCATATCTACATATATAATAATATTCATGATTCGTTGCCTAAACTTGAGTTGGAGAGATTGCGTCATCTGAATTGACGTTCTTGCTCACTCTCCTACCTCTAAGCGTCTCCGCGGCCTCCCCACCAAAGAGCATGCCGTATTCGCCTCCCATGCCAATACTTCTCGAGAACTCTTCCCTCATCCCCGGCGTTGCTATACTGTATCTCCTCGCAGACACTTGCCCACTTCCGTTGAGATTACGGTGACTATTTGGAATCGTAGGACCGGGGTGAAGCAGACTGCCCAATAAATTATGCGCTTGTGGGTCACGGCTTTTGCTCCTGGTCCTGTCTATTCTTCCGCTGCTGCTGGCAGCTGCATTTGGGTCTCCGGAAACCGTGGCCGAGACTACGGATGGCCGTGTACGGGTTCGCAAACGGTGTGCTGCATCATCATCGGCCTCTTTTTTCTGAAGATTCTCACTTGGTAGTAGAATGGCTCTGTCTAATTCGTATGGAAGACCACGATGCCTTCCACGAATTTGCATGGCTATGATGACAAGTTTTGCAATTATCCCGAATTCGGCAGAGAAAGAAGCATTAATGTTCGTGTATCCAAGACTCAGGCCCACGGTCCCATAAGCGCTCACGATTTCAAAGAGGATGTTGAACATTGTAAAAGCGGGGTCTCCACTTTGAATCCGCTTTCCCTCCGATATGGCAATGATAAAGAATCCCAAAAAGATGTACCACAGATCAAAGGATAACTGGCGCCGTAGATGAGCTCCAACGTATGACGGCTCGGCTTCATCATCATTCTCTTCTGCTGGAGACCCATAAATCCCTAGCGATTTTTCCTCATAGACGTTGGTCCGACGAACTGAAATTGCAATCGGCAGTACTGAGATATACATCATAATGAGATACGATACTTGAATAGCTGGATGAAGCTCAGCAAGATTGACGACACCAAATCCGGCAGTCCGTGTTGATACTGCCTGGAACCAGCCATCGAGGACGCGAATATGTACGGGGAATTGCGTCACAATTGTGTTTCCCAGCTACTACTCGTTAGTCAACTCGGTAAAATTCTCACTCGAACAACTTACATCTAATATAATAAAAAATATGAGATCCAGCCCATTCAGAACGACCAAGATCCAAAAGAGCCACCAGGTTGCCTTGGCTGGAAACAGTAATGTGAAGCAACGGCGAGGGTGGTCTAGCAAAAACTGCAACTCCTCCCAGATTCCACTTTCCTTGGGAACATATTTCGAAGTGACCCAGATTATGATACGAAGCATAATAGGGAACCCGGTGTTCCCAATGATGATCAAGAATGACATCGAAAGGAGTGGCCAGACAGCTGTCTGAAAGGAAATCATGCTATCCGGTGTAAGAGTGAAGCCCAAATCTGTAAATGCAGAATTTGAAGTAAATATGCCCCACCATGCGCGACCTTGGGCATCGGCATCGACAATTGATCCGTACGTATAACTGTTGTAAATCCACGGTGTCAAACAAACGACTCCAAATAGAGTGAACCCCCAGTAATAGAGAAACAAAATTAAAGCCAACGACTTCAAAGATCGGTATTCAATTCCACCCAACTCTTCTCTTTGGGCTTCCGTAAGATCCACAAAGGCTGAATTTCGTCCCACAGTGGGTTCCCAGCTCAAGTACGGCATCCCTTCTGTTTTATCCATGGATAGAGCAGTCTTGATGGTTTGGAATGTATTGGTTCTTGTTCGAGTCTGTGGAAGAGACCCATCTTGATGCAACTTGCCACCCTTGAATAACCTAGGCTTCCGGAATTTAAAAAGACCTAGCACGTGCTTAGCAGCAACAGAATCTTCAGTCAGGTGTTCCATGTTGGCGGAGTGCGTCGGTTCTTCAATTTTGATGTTTCTCCTTACCGGGCCATTGGTATCGACGCGGCCATTGGCATCGGGGCTGTCCAAATCTTCACTCAGCCGTGCCGAACTAAAGGTAGATGTCCTCCTAGGTTGAATGGGAAAGATGGAGTCCGAGTCCTCAACAGCCTGTGGGGCGACACCTGCATCTGCATCTCGAGGTCCAGGAATCCGAAGGACGGCACCATCATCCGCATTGCGTTGGCGTTCAAGAAATGCAATGTGCTCCTCAGTGGCTCGCTGAATGGGCATCCTCTCCGTGTCATTGTTTGCAGCGTCGCTTGGTTTCACCTGGTCCGCGAACTTGATCTGCGGTCGTTGTGAAGCCTCCTGTTTGGCGTTTGCTCCGGACTCCATCGAAGAGCTAACTCTATCCTCTTGAGCTACCGCGTTGCCCTTTTCAAAATCATTTTTCAATTCTTCCGAAACATTATCACCGTTTGCCACACCATTAGGTTTTGTTTCATTGTGCATGACAATAATATCTCGCCCATTGACCCCTCTTTCCTCTCCGTCAAGGTCTCGTTCGGTGGTCTTCGCCTTTGACATTGTTTTTGCCATACTCCTCCTATGCTTTGAAGCTTCTCTGACAACATGTTGAAAGCGTTTTTCAAACCAGTATAACCTCAGAAATACGACAAAACTGTTGACCATAATTGGATTCGTTGCAATAGGAGATAGAAAGAGGACCACTTGTTGCCATGTATCAAGTTTGTTGATGTCAACAGTATTCAATCCACTCTGTGTGGCCGCTCCGCTGGCCAGGAATAACGCATCAATATACGCGATCCCTCCTCGAACGTAGAGACAAATGGAGCCAAGGATAGCCATTCCAATAATCCAGAAATCTTAGAGAGGCATATATAAGTGTTGGGGCCAAAAATAAAGACCGCGGTACTTACAGTGAACTGTGATGAAATTGAAGTGCGGGGTCTTTGAAATGAAAGCGGGCTTCAAAGACTCAATGTGGTTCCACACATCGTGGAGGATTGAAAACATCTTGACGCCTTAGAAGAAACAATTGAAGGGGTCCGAGGACGTAGTCGTCTTGTCTCTTTGCTTTCCTCGTACCCGAGGAGCAAGCTTTTCTCAGACACTGCTATGCGAGAGCAATGAGTCGGGGTCAAAGACAAGTACTTTCATTGTGTTATGGAGGGCAATTGAGCTCTTGTGCAAGTGGTGGTCTTCAATATTAGAAGCGTGGATTGAATTGAAAGCGAAGAAGAGAAAAGCTGATGCGGAGGTCCAGACGCAGACCACAAATTATATGGACTTGTCGGCTAGCCCAGCAGTGCTTAGCTCTGCAACTTTGCGGTAATATTTCGGTTGCGATAACAACATTGAGTTCTTATCACGCAATCATCCCTCCCATTCTGGTGTGCTGGCGACAGGCGACTGGGTGAGATATTGATTGACTATGCAGCGTGCATTGGGAGCTGAATTGGACCGGCAAAGAGAAGTGTAAGGAGTTGATATTTTCTTCCGAGCTTCCATTGTTTAACTGGACTGGCTGCGCTTATCGGGCCGGGCTGACCGGTAGAAGTGACGTCGTGGTCAAGCTGGCATATGATTAACGCAAGGGACCCAAGTATCGAGAACATATATACCTAAGACAAGCAGAACAGTACTGTATAGCAAGGCTGCATAACACAGTGTAATCACGCAGAAGCGATAATTGCAACCTCTGCAGGAGAAAATCCAGGATTGAAAATGCCCACCTCGGAGAAGGTAGTTCTCTCCACCATAGCAATATACCAGAGTTGGCCAGCGACCATGTCTTGAAGGAGAACACTATTGCATTTCGAATTTCGTTTAGTTATCATGTTTCTCGATTTCTGAAGTATTGAGACTATTCTAAGCCTTTTGGCTTTGCAATTCCTTGTCGACAAACCATTCGAGAATGGAGAATGATATGATATGATCGAATCTCCATTTTATTCATGTATTACATTTACTGTACAGTTCTGTACATATGCTCAAAAGACACCGCCTTGCATCATATCCATGTTACTCGTTTCTATGAAATAGGGACCCAATTACCCAAACACATAACCTTACTCCTGGTATCTACGAAGGAAACCATATCTCGACAATCCATTTCCTACTCAGCTCATGTCCGCGGCAACCACAGTGTCGGGGCTTTCGACATCTAACTGTATCCCACCAGTATATTCTGGCTCATCCTCTATCTCTTCAGGTATAGGTTCCTCCGCAGCCACTATCACCTGATCTAGAGCTTTAATCCTCAACCTGCCATCTAATATCTCCATCTCCCTCGCCAATCCTCGAATACCAGCTACAAGGACATCTGCTCTTTCCCAAGCAATAAGACCAGGCCGTCCGGCTGCTCGCTGTGCAAAAACTGTTTTGTGGTTGGTATTTGCCCACGCCGGACAGATATAGTCAATATGGTTTCCATCGGTGCCAAAAACTGTGACGGCAGCTCTACATTTGAGTCTCTTCTCCTTCTCAAGATCTTTAACTTCCTCGACAGCCGCTGACCAGTATCGTGCAGCCCCCTCCGGACCAGGTAGCCACGCCAATTGAGTCACGTCGATAATTTCCGTGCTACTTAGACTATGCTGTGGGCTCCTTTTCCTTAAAGCGCTACACACCAAGCTCAAGAGACCGACTGGAGAATCGCAAAGTGCATAAGAGAATGTGTTTGGTTCTCTCAGACCGATCATCCCAGCGGCGCCGTAGGTAAACCCCACCGCTGCTCTCAATAACGGCCTTTCCTCTCCTAACCTCCTAGTGTCTGCATGTTTGGTAACATTCGCCGACTCCCTCAACGCAACAAAGTCTTGAGGTTCATATCCCCACCATCCAACGTGGAAGAATTTCGCGATCTGGAATTTCACCAGCGCTGTCATGCCGGTCCCAAGTCTCGGCTTCTCTACACAAGGCTCCACCAGATGGATTCCCAAACAATTATTCCGATACCTCTCCCCGAGAATTGTGGCAAGCCAATAATCAACTCCTGCTGGGCTCTCCCTCCCAGCACCTGTCATACTGGCCAAATAAAACTCATACCCTAGCCTCTGCATGAGTATGTCGAATACATCCGCCGTCTTACCCAGCAATCCATCTTCGCACTGGAAGGTATCGCTGAATCCTAACCCGGGAATATTTGGTACGACGACATGGAAAGCTTGCGTTGATGTCGGGCTTGTGGGGTCGGTGAGCGGACCAAAGAGCGGAATAAGTGATAAATTTGTCAGTGGAAATGTCGGTAATAGAAGCAACGGAATCGCATTTGGATGCGGTGACCTGATATGTAAGAAGTGAATCCGTAACGGGTGCGGGCAACCTTCCACCTGGATTGCCGTCCTGAACTGAGGGAGAGTGCTATTGAGATGCGATTCCTGCGCCCGCCATGTATAATGTTCAAGCCTGTCAGTATTTTGTTAGCCATCGCGGTTTTTCCTTAGAGAGTACAGAGCGAACCAAAAATCAATCAACGGTTCAATCTCCGCCTTTGGGGTCCCATAATCCCACTCTCTCGCTCGGGGAACCAGCAACTCGTGCGGCAGCCTCGTCAATTCCAATTTCTTCTTAGTGAGCTCCAGATACTTCGTCGATACCTATGCGCCGTTAGTATTCCGCTCCCATGGTCGTTTGCGTCTGAGATCTGGTGCAGCCGTAACCAACACGCTCAACTCACATGAATCTTATACGGTCTGACATCCTCGTCCTCCCCAATCGCAATACTCGCAGTACTAGTATCCATTGATGGGTAGCTCTTCACCGTGGTTCTCAAGCCTCCTCTGCAGGGTATACCAAGCACAACTCAACAAAGCTCAAATTTTTTCAGTCGCAAAAAGAAGCTCATTACAAATGAGACACATAAAAAATAAAAAAATCGCATGATAAAATTACAACATTACCATCCCGCCCTGTCTATAAAACCGCCAGAATCGGTGGCTTGACCGACCCCTGCTGCCGACCCCAAGCCTTTCCAAGTTGTGGCTCAAGCTTGCCCGTCACGTTAACAAAAAAACCTGGCAAAATGCCGTGCTGTCGCTGCAGCTGCAGGCCTCGAATGATTGACAAGGACTAGTGGTGCACCGCCACAATTGTATCCTGACCGCACTTTTCATTATTGGTCGCCAGCACCAGTTGCGGGAGCGGAAAAACCTGAAACAAGCAGGAAGCCACGCAAGGGGGCGGATTGAACGGCCAGTAAATCATGTGGTTTGTTTTTTCATCATTTTAGACACAAATTACTCGCTAGGTAGGCTTTGTCTAGAACAGTCGGTTTTCATTCTGCTGTCTGCTCCGTATGCATGTATTCCTAACTGCCAAGATGCTTGCCTAGCACAATCCTACTACAGTACACTCTGCCATTATCGCTTTCCCATCAATGCCCGTCATCTTCGATGCCGAGCTATTCTTGCCACGCAGCTAGAAGAATCTGGCATAGGATCTTAAATAATAGCGCCTCTCATCAGCCCAGGTCGTTGACCATCACCCGTACCCGTCCTCGCTAGCTGTGGTCTCTCCCCCAGACCTGATCCCCTCCCCTCGCCACCGCCACCTCCCTGATGAGCATCTCCTCCACCTACGCCTCTAAGATTGAGATTCCCAATTCGACTAACGATATTGCTACCCACCGCGTCTACCGCTCCTCGGGGACTGCTCAAGGTAGGTCCACTAGGCGTCACGGTTTCAACTCTAAACAACTTGATTGCTGTGCCGTTCCAAACGCCGAGAGTTCCCCTCGACACTTGCATCTCGGATGTGAAAACGAAAGACCAGAGTAAGGATTCATACCAACCGAGGGATAATGGTGACCATTCAAAGTATTGAATTCTGATAGGAGAGGGTTCGGTGACAGTAAATTTAGACGTTTGAATAGTTTGTAAGATTGAGGCTGCCGGCGTATCGGTAGCAGATCTCTGAGAGGGTAGGAGAGGAGAGAGCTGTTCAATTAAAGTTAAGATCGTATGGAGGGGGAGATCAGTGAGCCATGATTCGATCCATTGGGATGTTGGCTCAAATAATCCAGCCGCGGAGAAGCCAGCGGTTGCGTAGCTGCTTAAACTTGTTGTACTATTTTGACGAGAGAATGTGGGCATACCAGCTAATAGATTTAGTGGAAGATGGAGCTGCAGGAGATTAGACTTACCAGGCATCTTTCCCCTAGCTTTCTCTGACATCCCCCGTAATTGAGTTGGGACAGCATCATCAATGCTTGATGATACTGACGAAGCACGTGATGGTTGATCGTTTGGTGGGGACTCTGCTGGAGTTGGATGGTGATCGTCGTCGGTATCCTCGTCCTCGTCATCCCCAATAGCAAAGGTACCTTCTTCTTCAGGCACGTCGCTCAGAGCAGGCGCTCGAGAGTGGCTTAAAGTTGGACTTCGTAGACTATCCGCGGATCCTCTTCGACTGTCTGAGAGGTCTCTTGGATCTCCAGCGTGTTCTTTTCTGCGTCTATTCAGACGCTCAATCTCTTCTTGGCCACTTTCCAGCGTGAAAGATCTCAAAGCTAAAATCAATTAGCCAAGTGAACCAAAGTCGCCTCGCTTACATACCTTCGAATCTCTTTTTGTTCCGTAACACTGCGTACACAAAATTTGGATTTTCTAGCAAATATCAGAATATACGGTTTTGAGAGAGCAAGCACCTTACCTGTGAACTGCTGTTCGATAATGGCATTCATGCTTTCTAATAGAGCTTGAAGTAGGCCATGATTACTATCATTAGAAAACAAGAACCCTGGGGAAGACATAGAGGAGAACAACTGCAAAAGTTTGGAAGACGCTGAAGCACTCAGGTTCTCAAGATACGCAGCAATGTTGTTGATTACAGCTAAGAGCGCCGGATAGATCGCCGTGAGCTTGCCTTGACTTGTTGTAATAATATCGTAAATAGACTGAAGAGTATTAGTAACCAATCCAATAACTATTCATAGGAAACTCACGTGGATGAGGAAGTCAGCATAGCTTCCATTGAAATTTTGTAGCCTGATCGTAGAGGGCAAGGTTTCTTGCGCCTCAAATCTCTTATTGAGATTCTTTCCAAAATTCGGCTCGACGCTCAGTGTTTGTAATAAGAAAACACACATTCTGACTACTCCTTGTTTTGACGCATCTAGTTTATATTCGATGGCGTAAAAGATAATCAGAATTACGAAGTCATGCGATCTCCCTGTGTCTATGATAAAAGATCGAAATCTTTTATTACATTGTGTGATTTCCCAGAAGAGCATGATCATTTCGGATGTGCATTTTGCTGGTTGTTGGCTTCCCGGTATGTAGGACGTACTGGCATTAAGTGGTTGGTTCAAGATTCTTGTTATCCCATCCACAATAAATTGGAAATCTTGTGGCCTATGTAGGCGTCCGAGGAAGTGGCGGAAGAAATCTTTTCTCTGTTAGCTAATACTTGAGAATTATGGTTATACGTACTCTTCTTTGCATGTGCTGGATCTGATTCTGGGATTGGGTAGAGGAGGATGGTAAGTAAGAACTAATTTAATTAGATATGGCGTGCTAACTGGAGTTTGTAGCTCACTTGTAGTGCATAAGTTACGAGTATAAGTTTCGGATCCTTGAATACTTGTACATTGTATGGTACGCGCCAACTCGCAGGATTAAATTTCAGCGTCTGGAATAGTCGTCAGCGATCAATCCCTACTGGAGATGTGAGTTCCTACCGTATTGAGCAATGAACAAAGAACTGATAAAACGACCTGTTTATCAGGACAGGTGACAATATAGCTGATAGCTTTGACACCTTGAACCGGTAATAAAGTGGCGGATGTGTACATACTCTGACTTGTCAATGTCAAGAGTAGCCTCAATATTTCGGTCCTATTACTTTCGAATTCTTTGCTCGTCCCAATCGAAGTATTGCAACCAACTCCACTCTGCCATATCGAGTATGTCACTTTGTTCTTCGTGTTCTGCGGCTTCGGTATGGTAAAGTCGGCAAAGAATAACAGATCAATCAGGGTATCAATTAACTCCTCCGCCAGTGGCTTCACCTCTTCAAATTCTTCTCCGGCGGCCTCAAGCTTCGCAAGCTCCTCTTGTGATTCATCAAACAGAACATCTCGGGCTAAAGCAGCTTTTCTGAAAGGGGTTAGTTGACATCTTCGGTCTGTCTTCGAGCTCATACCGCGTCCGTTTCCTCCTCACCCCCCAAAAGAATTTGTCCTCCCAGTCTTGTAATTGCTCTGCTTCGTATATGTATGGTAGGATTCTAGTAAGAATCCTTATGCAATTCAATGCATCTCGTTCTGGCGCAAACTCCAAATCCGGGAAGGAAGGGTGATGTCGGAGAATGAACAGGCGACTTGTAATTGCTAGTATAAGGGTTTCAAGATTCTCCAATGCTGAATCGCGAGTTCTTCGAATATCATTCGGGGAGAAAAGGCTGAAAATGTCCTCGGCAGATTCTGGGAGCTCCCAGAACTATATAGTTGCAAGTCAGTAACTGGATGTTGGAATCAAGGTTGGTTTCATCCTGGCTTACAGAGGTCCAATATGGATCATCCGCTGGGATGACTTTATCCTCCGAGAGCCTGAAGATCCCCTTCTTGAATACTAGCTTCGAATCGGAGGCCCCCATTCTGGATTGCGCCTTGCATCTGTCGTCTCCCTCGCAGAGGTTTGAGGATGGAAGTATCGTTTATCAAAGAGCTCGGCTCTAATCGCCACGTGAGGTTTGAGGCTAAAGAAAGCCTGACGAAACTCGGTTCATTCTTCCCGTTCTGGAAATATCGTACATTAATCACATTTATTATAGTGATGAGCTAATTCTATAACATTCATGATGCGGCTCTCTATGACTCTTTTTACAGCGGTATCCGGTAAGGCACGGCCTAGGGTATCAACATAGCAATGCAAGTCCCATCTTATTCTTCATCAACCATCATGTGTAAAGCCTAGCACTCCCTGAATTTCTCTTTCCTTTATCATAAAGCCACTTGCTATTGAGCCCAACAGTAATACCCTTCGAAGACGGACTTGGAGTTCCAGGCGTTTCTGGCAACCCTGCCCTGGACAGTCCCGGGCCAAGGGGACTTGGAGAGCCATACGAGTGCCGTCTATTCCCATTCAATCCTCCACCCATCGCCTTTTGCAAAAGAGGGCTCGCTGCTGGAGAAAAGGGTGAGACTGATACATTGCCAGATGTGGGACTTCCCTTGCCCGACAACGGCGAATTTGAGTAGCTGCCTTTGCTACCTGGGGAGCCGGTCAAAGGCGTAGGTGTCCTTGCATATCTCGGAGGTGTGATGTATTGTGAGTCCGGAGTCGCAGGTACTGAGCTCGGAGGTAGCCCTAGAAGCTTCCGTTGGGCTGGTGTGAGGGGAATGTCTGAAATGTCATCGGTCGTTCGGAATAGAGGCAGGCAAGCCAAAACTATGTTAAACACAAACATGCATTGAAGTATATGATAGCCATAAGTAGCATATGGATGTAGAAGTTTGCCCGTATGAAAATAACTAGGAAAGCTGGTCAGGTTGTTAGTAGGCCCACTCTGGCTTGTTCTCAGCGACACTCACGTCTCCCATAGTGATCGCCCCAGAAAGAAAAGCACGATTATGCCCCCAATATTGTACATGACCCTCTTGAGATTCTGGTCGGAGAATTTAGAAGCATTTTGTCTCTTCACAATCTCATCTAACTTGGGATGTCGCCATGTGCCGGTAACAGGAGGCGGCGGAATCTTCTGCGCAACTGGCGTTGATGGCCGAGAAGGAGTGGACATGATAGAGGAATATGCGCAGGCTGCCAAAGCACTGCTTCCTAGATTGTAATATGGTCAGCTTCAAACTCCAAACCAAATTCGTGTTGTATATGGCACCATGTCAACAAAGGAGTCCAAGCGACGACATACCTGATTGACGAGGTTCTGCGGCCTGATTCTTTCTTTATCGGTTAGTACCTGTGTGTTAGTAGAAGTATCGCGTGGATTATATGTTCCTAGGTTAGCATTGTCGAGTGATGGGGCTTTCTATTGAAGCTTGTTTGTGTCGTGCCGGAGTTTGAGTTTGTATCAGTACCGGAACCTGGAATTCACGGCAAGCTTCCAAGCCCGGCAGCCCCTGCCAACCTCCTAGCGTTCCTAGTTAGCTGCGAAACCCCGCGAACCACCAGAATGGCCGAGATCATGTGCAAGCTGATTCTCTGAAACGGAATACTTCTCTTCGGAGGATTCTTCTTTTCTACATCATTTCCTCATTATATTTGCACTCTGCCACCATGGGTTTCGGTGACAACTTGATGTTAAAACTGGACGAGGCCGTTACTGGCGTCTTCGGACAGTGGGATGTCTACTCGACCGGTATCTTTGCTCTCCTCATCGGCTTCTTCTTCTACCAGGTCGTCACATCCCGCGATCCGGATGCGCATCCCATGTTACTAGCTCGACAGGCACAGGCTTCTCCAGTTAGACAAGAAGGGGAATCTGCAGTTTTTCGCTCGCAGTCGGCGCCTCATGGCATTCCCTTAAACGCCGGGCTGAACATTAAAGATCCTGGAGACTCAAAATGGAGCAGAGGTCGGGATGGCGACTTGAGGGATGTATGGAGGAGAGTTATCGCTGGTCGCTTGGATCGAGAAGACAAAGAGACGGGGGAGATAGGGAAACTGTTGACGGTCCTAGGCTCGGAGCAAGTTATCGAGAATAACCTTGGTGATTTTATATCTCTGTTTCTACCAACAAGATGCTAATACAAGTAGCCGATATAACCCGACAAATCAACCTAATCGGCGAACATATCCAACAGAATGGAGGAAAGACTGTTGCTATTTATCTACCAAACTCGGTCGAATTCCTGGCAGCTCTATTTGCTTGCGCCTTTTACAATCTGACAGCCGTGCTCGTGCCATATGATCAATCCGAGGAGGCACTGATTAGTTTCCTCAAGAAGTCTAATACTGATACCGTCGTGGCTGCGGTGGGATCATTCCCATTTGATGTTATGGCACACAGTTATCCAGCTCTAAAGCAGCTTATTTGGGTTGTAGATGAAGGCAGCAAGCACATGGACTGGAATGAGGTCCCAAAAGGAACTGGGGGAGCGGTCAATGTTTCCACATGGCAAGATATTGTTCAGGATCAAGAACCGACCGCGGGGACAGAACTTCCATCTCTTGATCGAACTAGCGAGCCCAAGAAAGTATTAGCATTCTGGCCCACGGGAGAGCTTGTAGAATTCTCGCATGCAAACATAATCGCTGGAATAGCTGGTCAACTTACATCAGTACCAACGACACAGCGCATAACTCATGACGACCTTTTTCTTCCTGTTGATTCATTTTCAACGATTTACCCTCTGGTTCTTACACTTGCGGCTCTCTACTCTAATGCATCAGTGGCATTAAACTCCGTTGCTGGTCGGAGTCCTAACTTGGGCTTAGCTACTCAAGGCGTTGCTCCAACCGTTATTGTGGCAACACCAGACACGCTCCAAAAAGTACATTCGGATACTAAGAATAGGCTTACCTCTCCTCTATACCAAATCGTCCATTGGTTCCAGGCCCGCTCCCTTGTTCAACAAGGCGTAATGCCAATTGCAACAATTTTCTCTAGTATGTTCGACTCTCTCCGACCAATCCTTGGAACTACCCCTGGAAAGTTGCGTTTGATCTATGTTTCTGAGCAAGCTGGCGTCCAGAGTAATCCTTTGAGCGCGGAAGAATTGTCAGACTTAAGAATTTACACCGGCGCCAGAATTGTCTATGCACTCACATCAGCTAAAGTTGCCGGGGCCATTTCACAGACCAGTCTTTATGACTATAGAGTTGATGGGTCTGGAAAATACTCACACTTTGGCGCTCCAGTGACCAGTGTTGAGATCTACTTCAAAGATACCGCGGAACATAAGACCACTGATAAGGTTTCTTGTGGCCAAGTAAGTACTAATGAATCCCGGCCCTCATGGATGCTAACTTCATTAGATTTATGCTCGAGGACCAGCTGTTGTTGATGGCGAAACTCCAGTGGGCATTTCCGGTAAAATGAAGGAAGATCATACACTGGCTTTGCTATAAGTGCAGAGAGCTATATCAGTGCTACAATAGAATAAACCGACTTGCTTCATACCGCATAGAAGCCTTATTTGTCATACAGATGAGTGCTGACTGGGAAATTTTAACAGAAGTCCCACAAAGACTACTCTTTATTGATTAAGCCGCGAATCGAGGGCTTGGAAATCGAATCAGAATAGCAACAGGATCTTAGCGATAACGTGCAGGTTTTTCCAGAGGCCAATAATACAAAGAATTGGATTATTCTAGATACGAAATATATGGTAGATATTCTGATGATACTCATATGGCTCTTGCAAATGCTATTAAGATTGATGGAAAAGCTGGGTGTAATTCTCTCTTTTCAAACATTGCCGCCATCTTTTAAAGGCGAAGGATTTTCATTGATAAGGGCCGAAATATAGGATCTCGTATTGGGCGAAAAGGTCGAATTATCGTCTTACAACAGTCTGTCTGTACCACAAGGTGAGAAAGTAATTACTTTTGTGCTTCGTCCCACCTCGTATATTCCACTTCAATAATGCCGTGGTAGGGCTATCGTAGTTAGACTCGTAGCCTTCAAGGGTTTCCAACCACTAGCTACAGCCCACCAACCGTTGTAGCAGGCGGAAATACGAAGCTACCCGAGGTTGTGTGGAAAGGGCAGGGTTCGAATACGACATACGCGTACAGAATACGGCGTATTTGAAGGGCTTCCCCCTCCCCTCCAAAGAAGCCCCTATTCATTCACGGATACACCTCCAACCGTTTCCGCTCCATTCAGCCTTTGTATTCCTAACCACGATTGGCCAGCTATTGAAAAGTACCTCTGAGCTCCGCGACAGTATGGTTGATATCAATGGAGATCCTGATGACTCAGCTATCCGAAGAGCCTCAAGAAAGTCTCATCGCAAGTCTAGAAACGGTTGCCAAAACTGTAAAAAGAGAAGAATAAAAGTAAGTAACAAGTTTCAATATTGAATTGGAAGTGGATTTGACTCTTTTAGTGTGATGAGCAAAAGCCGCAATGTTCAAATTGCGCTAGACACTCAAGCCAGTGCAGTTTTTCATCATACTCCCCATACTCAAGCCCCAGGCCTGTATCGCATGCACGTGAAGATATCATTTCACCTGGTGAACGTGTTACTCAAACGGCCAGTCCTGCTTTTACCGGAAACACTCCGAGTTCTATTTCGGGGCCCACGGAGCTATCTTTCGTCCATGGTAGTCAACACCCACCCTTGAACGTAATAGATCTTGAATTGCTACACAACTATAACACTTCAACATCATATACAATCTCGAACATCCAAGTTATTCAAACCCTCATGCGAACAAATGTTCCCCGTATAGGATTTTCCTATCCCTTTGTCTTACATGGCATCCTTGCTGTTTCCGCACTTCACATGTCACGATTCAAAGTTGGAGAGTCAAAATCCTTCTACTTATCTGAGGCTCAACATCATTACGAAATCGCTCTGCGGCAAGCAACCACTTTATTACCTAATATTAATACCGGGACATGCACTCCACTGTACTTGTTCACAACACTATGCTCATTTTTCACTCTGGGACTCGGCCCCAAGCCTGGAGACTTTCTTCTTTACAGTCAGGATGGCATCCCAGAGTGGCTTGTTCTTTTCCGTGGTATGAAAATCATTATTGCATCGAGCTTTGAGGATTTACGAAACAGCGACTTGCTTCCTTTATTTCAGCAAGGAATTCAAGATTATCAGCGGATGGAGCAGGCAGAAAATAAGAATAGCCATCTCGAAGAACTGAAAGAATTAATCAGAATGTCTACGAAAGACACTTCAGAACAGCAGCTCTACATCACAACTCTTGAGAAACTGATGAAATATTTCCCAGAGACATCGGCCCCCACCCGAGCGACACCGGTCTCACCGCAGGGGGCTTTCATCTGGCTATATCAAGTATCAGATGAATTTATAGATTATTTGAAGGAAGGAAGGCCAATACCATTGATTATTTTAGCACATTTTTGTGTTTTGTTGAATGACTTGAGCTCTTTTTGGTGGCTTAAAGGTTGGGCTGAACATTTGATCTCCGAGATATATACCTCCTTAGATCCTGGGTATAAGGTATGGATAAGATGGCCTATGGAAGAGATAGGTTGGATTCCTGGTTGAGATCCGTGCATAAATTTTATGGCATTAATCCGTTAAATTCACTTCTTGACTTGACTTCCTCTAATCTTGCTCCACAACTCTCAACCGGGATTTCCTCCAGCCACCAAAGCCTACTGCCCATAAATACCGGAGCATGAGATGGTTGAGCCCAACTATTGTGAATTGAACCTGTAAAACGGAGTACTGGAGTACTTAGTTACGCGGCCGTATGAAAGCCTCGAGATTGGCTGAAACAGGTGAAATATGATCGTAATCGTAATCGTATATCGTAATCGTGTTCTACATCACGTATCCCGTATTCTCTATATTGATACGCCCAAGAGTAGGAAGTATCTACGATGTTGCAGGATACACATGAGTAGAATTCCCTCTAAACTTCTGAAAGTCCCCGGCAAATATCCAGCCTACGTTTGAATCATTCTCGATTACAATTTTACAGCTGTCTGTACTACTTTCCGTCACTGCCCTCGCCTTGCTTTCAATTTATATACTGTATTTGTGAAGTGCAAAAGAAGAGCCTTTTTTACCACACAATCGACCTCCTATTTAAGAAATAATACGGGCCAGAAGTTTGTTTATTTTATTTTAACTTCTAGGGTTTTTTTCATGTTCCAGAAGAGCTGAGGAAATGGCGGTTCTCGAGTCTCACAACGGCTATTACTTATGGAAATACATTCCCTCAATCGCCACCGCTGGCATTTTCGCTGCTCTCTTCTTAATTGCTATGATGGCACACACTTGGAGAATATATAAGACAAAGGCTATATTTTGCTCCGTCTTTGCAATTGGATGTTTATGTATTTCACCTTCTCTATCCTCTCCTTCCGCTCTCCTCGTCTTTGACAACCACGTGAGCCTCACCAAATCCTAAACTAATATCGAAGACAGTTGAGTTTATAGGGTACAGCGCGCGAGCCTCCGCCTCCAATAACACTGCTTATCTCATTCCTTATATAATCCAAAATGTATTCATTTTGATAGCGCCCGCTCTATTTGCAGCCTCAATCTACATGACGCTTGGACGGATCATCCGCTCTGTCCACGCCGAGAAACACTCAATCATCAAACCGAGCAGGCTGACAAAGACGTTTGTGGCTGGTGATGTTCTAAGTTTTATGGTGCAAGGGGGAAGTGCAGGACTCATGTTTCAGGCGAGTACGACCAAGATTGGCGGTGATATCGTGGTTGCGGGCTTGTTTGTGCAAATTATTATGTTTGGATTGTTTGCTGCTACAGCTCTAGCTTTCGAGGTAAGTGAGGACTGAGAGAAAGATCAATGCTATATCGTGAGTTGAAGCTGACGAGGTCTTTTAACAGACACGATTGAGAAGATTTCCAACTCCCGAATCGTATATGACTGACGAGTGGAAGAAGAGTTTACGAATGTTGTATGCGGTCAGCATTTAGATTATGATTCGATCCATATTTCGTGTTGTTGAGTATTTGATGGGTGTCGATGGTTATCCTTTGACCCATGAATGGATGATGTACTTGTTTGATAGTGTGTTGATGCTTCTAGTTACGGTTATCTTTTATTTGCGGTTCCCAGATAAGCTTGATACGAAGAAGGCTGAGAGTGAAGGTATACGGATGACTTGAGAAATAGCCTTAGATTCATTAAGAGGAAACTGGGATAGAGAAAATATAGAAAAAGTGAGAGCCGAAGAGAGGAGTTGTGGGTCAGTTTTTAGGTGAAAGTCATTTCTTTGACTGTATAGAAATACGTCATTCTAGGAAGGGTTCAAATAGTAAATCCTCGAATCTAAGATCTTCCATTTCGCCCCGTGAAGAATCACCTAGATTCAAATTCCCTGCTGTTTGCTATATCAAGAAATGAATCCGGTATCTGACGGGCGTCGGCTTCACTAAATAGCCAAATATATATGCAAAAACTAAATATGGTATCAATGTCAAGCACTTACTTCAATCCTCTTCCGCTTCCTTCTTCGCCACAGGAGCATCCTTGGTTGCGGCTAACGCTGCATAACCGAAGTTCTCCTGATTAAACGAATCTCTATACGCGCTCACATGTTCAGGAATCTCAGCCACTTTGTTATACGGTCCTGGCACTGGTTCACCAAGCTGTTCGTACAGCGGTAAAACGCCTGTCCATACTCTACCAACCACATTTTCATCCCCCGTGTCGCATCTCTCATCATTTGGCACCCCCTCTCTAATCTTCGCACTACCACTATCAATCTTCACTCTCAATATCTGCGTGCTCTGCATCTCCCCTTGGTTGGGCGGTACACGCGAATTTCTCCAGCGATCTGGTACCACAGAGTTGGTAATGAGCTCCATGGCCCAGAGTTTCTCTTCTAAATCTTCAACCAACGTGGCATAACCGAAAAGTACGGCAGAGCGATAGTTATAATTATGAGAGTTGGGAGTGAGCGTCAGGACTAGCCCGTCGACTTTGGATGCGCAGATGCAAACTGGCAGACCTTTGCCGTTTGAAGCCCTACTGAGATTCATGATCCGTGAGGAAACGTAACCGTGAAGATAGCAGTCTAGAGGGTCACCGAGACCTGCAGATGGCCGAGAAAATGAAGCCATTTGTCCAATCATGGGGAGGATGACGGGGAATGGGTCGGATGGTGAGGGGGTAAAGGAGACATGGAGTACGGGAGTGGTATTGATTATTGTGTGGATAGATGTTAGGGAGTACACAGCTAGGGAATTATGAGTTCTCAAGATATAGATATAAATGCATATAGGTAGGAAAACTTACCTTGATGCTTGTACCTGTTGACGGTATTGTGAACATCCTTGGGATATTCGAGGTTATGGCGAACCATGATAGGCAGGGCTTAGTCCTTTGCGCGGATATAAGTAAAGCTAATATTTCTATGGGCCCTGGGGAAGATATTATATTGAGATCTCGAAAACATCCTGAACAGCACCACGATCATTTATATAAAGCTTCTTTAAAAGTTATGATGCATAATCCGATATCAACGGGGCCGTAGGGCATCGTCCGTCGTGCCGCTTCCCCGCTAAACTTGAATTTGCAAGTCCAAGCGAGTATCCCCCCTCACCAGCTCTCCCACACCACAAGCAAGCCCACCTATTTACCTATCAAAAGCCAAGAATTACGCATTTCTTATCGTCCTCCAATCGTTCTAGATCTCCCAACTAAATCGTCCCTGCATTCACGCGAGGAAATCGGGCTTCCATTTCCTTATCGGGTAATAGATATCAATCGTCAACCCCGCCTCCAATAATTTACATCAGACAATATAGCCACGAGCTTCACAATCTCTCGTCGCATATCTGATCATGCCATTATTAGAGATTGCTTGTTTCCTAGAAGGGTCGGCACGTAATGCGGAGGCTTTTGGAGCCGACAGAATTGAGCTCTGCAAAGAACAGAGTCTAGGAGGCACTACACCACTTTTGTCGACTCTTCAAGCCCTCAAAAAGGATGTGTCAATTCCAATATATGTGATGATCAGACCTCACGGCCGTGATTTTATATATACCAAAGATGAATTGAAGGCTATGGAGACAGATATAGAGACTTTCAAGGAAGAGAATGCGGATGGTTTCGTTTTTGGAATTTTGACTACAGACTCAAAAGTGGATGGGGAAAACTGTGCAAAGCTCGTGAAAAGCGCTGGTAGAAAGCCATGTACCTTCCATAGGGCGTTTGACGAGATATCTGCGGGAGATATGGAGGAACAATTAGAGGTATTGATAAACTGCGGGTTTCGGGCTATCCTCACAAGTGGGGGTAAGAAGAATGCTCTGGAGGGAAGGGAGATGTTGAAGAAGCTCGTACAAGCCGCAAGGGGGAGGATAGATATCATAGCAGGTGGAGGAGTGAGATCTGAGAATCTAGAGATTCTAAAGGCAGAGACCGGTGCCCATGTCTTTCACTCAAGTGCAATTGTGGAAGCACCTCATGGTGAAACTGCAGATGTGGAAGAAATTAAACGGCTGAGCATGTTAGTAAATAGATGAGCTAGAATCCATGAGTCAGTTTAACTTGTCAGTATATGAACTAAATTCTTTCTATATTACTCTGTGTAGGGGGCATTTAAATGCATTTAGGTACATTGAGGGGAACCATATCACGTGCGAACCAGTCATGTGATTAATATCACATCAAGCCCATCATGATTAAACGTTTCATCCTTGACACTTAACTCTTAAATCGAGTACCTTCATTATCTAGGCTTCTATTTACGTCCAAGTAATGATGCATACAGTAGAGGCTCTCTTTGCCCAAGCTATAAATACCGAAACGCATCTAGGTCGCTAATTTGCCCCGGATGAATTCGAGGCAGGTCGGCGACACAAACTTGTGCTTATATTAGAAACCAACGTCAGATGGGGAGACGAGTCGTTTGGATCATAGGCGCAAACAAGCTTCTCGACGTTTTTCAAACAGTTTTGTTCGTCATGAATCGAGTGGTCCCAAGTGAATCGGATGAATTGAACTGTGGCGGCGGGCGCTTCTGCAAGGGACGTGAACCCCTTTTTATCTCTGGACTAGCCCTATTGGGAAACCAGAAACACTCGCGCCATGTCGTCTGAGCGGTTCACCACTTCACCTTCGACCAACCTCTACCCCATCGCAAGGTTGAACCATCTCGTGCACTTTTGCACATTCCATTCCTTGTTCGTCGTTCTGCTCTTTATCTCTGTTGTCAACGCGTCTGAGTACGCAGTCTCTCTTTACCTGTTCTTTGATATCACCTTCTTTTGACCATGCAGTTCTTATCGCTCCTTTTCGGAGCTTCCGCTCTCTTGACTTCGGTCTCTGCGCAGACCTGGACGACTTGCAATCCCATGAATACAACCTGTCCCAATGACCCCGCATTAGGAATTACTCATAACTTCGTTTTCAATTCCTCGACAACCATCACAGACTCCTTCAACATCACCGCCGGAAGCCTTACGTACGGCCTGAATGGAACTGAATTCACCGTCGCGAAACGCTTGGATTCTCCGACCATCCAATCTCAATTCTATATCTTCTTCGGATCAGTGAGCGTGATCATGAAAGCAGCAAGTGGCCAGGGTATCATTTCGTCAATTGTTCTCGAATCCGATGATCTCGATGAAGTCGATTGGGAGTTCATGGGAGGAAATAGCACCCACGCGGAAACCAATTACTTCGGAAAGGGCAACACAACTTCGTTTGATCGTGCGATCTATTATCCTGTGTCCTCGGATCCGCGTGAAAACTTCCACAACTATACAGTTCATTGGACTTCGGACCAATTGGAATGGTACATCGACTCCGAGCTAGTCAGGACTCTACCTTACGGTGCTGCGGATGGAGGCTATAACTATCCACAGACACCCATGACTGTCCGTATGGGTATTTGGGCCGGTGGAGATCCAGATAACTCTAATGGCACCATTGAGTGGGCTGGCGGTCTCACCGATTACTCCCAAGGGCCATACACAATGACTGTACAAAGCGCTACAATCAGCGATTTCTCAACTGGTAGCGCTTATCAGTACACCGACCATACCGGAAGCTGGCAAAGCATCAAGGCAATCACGTAAGTACAATAATACAACCCAGATTTCGGTGACTAACAAACTCGCAGCGGAAACTCTACAGTTGCTCAGACTATTCAGAAAGAGACAACTCCAAGTCTTTCCCTGTCCCAAAAATTCGCCGCACTTCCAAATGGAACCAAGCTCGCCGTCTACGGTGGGAGTGGAGCGGCCGGTGCTCTTTTGCTCGGGGCTATTATCTTCACCTGCATCAGACAGCGCCGAAAGGGTCGTCTTGAACGTGACGCCTACAACGCTAAAGTCGAGAAAGAGCGCGAAGAAAGCGAACGTGACCAAATGGAACTTCGCGAGAAGGGACTTGGAGGTTGGGACAGCGGGGCTTATGACAGTCAGGGAGATGATGCTTTAGGTGGATGGGGAGGATCTCATGTCCCCCTAGGAACCAAAGCAAGTGATGTTCCTCCCGTCCCGAATGTTCCTGCCAGCGTGATGACCAAAGAGGTCCCTGGCAGTCCAACTCTTCCGAGAATGAATAGCCCCACGCTTCCGAATGTCGGCAACCCCAACATCTCGAGAGTCAACAGCCCAGTTTCTAGACTTCAGTCACCACCGTTATTAAGCCCGATTCCTCAGAGCACCAGAGGATGGAATGGCGGCAACGCAGGTGGTTTGATCTCATCAGCTGGAAACGCATATTCTGGTGCTTACGGAGGTTCTAACAACTTCTCAAGAAGCCCATCCTTTCCGTTGTCGCCACATGGAGCACAATCACAACCGAGAGGATTCCCAGGTGGTTACTCATATTCGAATGCTGGATATTCAAGATTTTAAGGGGCTAAATGAAGAGGAAATTTTTAAATGTAAGATTAGGAACTGCCTGTGGAGATGCTCTGGGGCTTATGAATATTACGGATTGAAACGGGCGGCTGGACATGTCTCATTTCTCCTATGATGCCCAAATTCAGACAGGCGTTGTCTCCTTATGTTAGATAGAGTCAGAGCGAGTAGTACATACCCTGGAATGAACAAAGCTAAATATATTCTCAAGCTCTGATGTGAGTTAGTTGATGGCATGTAATAAGGATGTGTATCCTGTGCTTAAAAGCTGTAACTGGAGATATTACTATAGGTGTCGACTCCTGCCCCTCCACCTTCTAATACGCATGCTCACTAATCTATTATACGCCTTAATGGTTGTTACTTGACGTTCTGGAGATGTGACCTTCTGGCATTGAAGAATGGAGGAAGGTCTACGATTTACGCTTCATAACCAGGCTATCGGCTATGAAGCACGCAGAGGAAACTACGGATCCTACCTCTACACCATTTAAACTATCGAGATGTATGCGAGAGAGTTGGGAAATAGGTCGTTTCTGGCTTAAATATGCCGCGCGAAGATCTGGGTGTTTGACACGATTTTTTGGCCGTATCTGGACGAGAGATTCTTTGATAATAGGGACGGGGATATTCCTGAGCATGACCTATGGAAGACGAGAGAGTACATCTCCTGGGCGAGAGGGAAAGAGATGCCATGGAACCATTTGTGGAGGGGAAAGTAGAAGGATCAAAGGAGCAAATTCTTGTCGACTGGGACGCGATGGAGGTAAAGGAGCACTTGTCTGAAGTACTGTTTGTATAAGGATTTGGTAATGTGACATGGCATAACATCAAAGCCTCCCTAACTATAGACAGGGTGCTAATTGTCCATCAAGACCTTACTCCGAGAACTCTGGCAATTCTATTCTAGTCTCTCTTACTTACGACCTGCCGAACGAAAAAGCTGCAGTGATCTGACGGATTACGGTGGTACCGCCTTTTCGACCTGTGCAGGGTCGGCGTAGCCTCTGAGTAATCCGGTCACACCAGGGACGTCGAGCTCGAACCTTTTTCCTCGAAACACAAATTTCACGGATATGCCTGCTGTACATACAGTAAGGCAGATAGGTGCGGTTGTGCAATTCAAATTCAGCAAAAAATGTGATAATAATAAAAAATACAGAAAAGGAAATGTCGTTCTCAGTACGGAGTAATCTTGTGTGAAACTGGGGCGTCTGCGGCGTCGTGGCGAATCAAGAGGTCGAAAGGGGCGGAGTTCGCATGGTCCTGAAACGGTGAAACGGGCGGGGATGCGTGGAGACAGAGAGGGCCGGTTGATCGGAAAACTATTCTATACAAGGAAATACAGAAGGGCTGAGCTCTGTCGGTCGTAATCATACTGTAATACTACTACTGCTGTACCGTACTACTGTGCCAGCAGGTTGCACTGTATGTGGGTACAGTATGGGTGCCCAGTTCTGGGTAGGGTAACCCTCGAGGGGCGGCAAGGATCGGGTGCTGGGATGGTCGAAAAGGGGATCAGGGGTGAGGACTTCCGGCTAGGGTTAGGCAAGGTACGTGAAGGTATGGGTTAAGGATTGCTGTACTGTCCTGTACCATGAGCCTGGACTCTAGTCTCTGTAGGGGTGGGATTTTTTTTTTGGATTCGCGTGCCTGACGATCCCCGGTTTGGTTGGGTTGAAGGATTGTTTATTGTGCTCTTTTACAGTGTTGGGATGTGCGACCCAACGACGCGACACCGTGATTTGCGAGGGTGGTGGAGATGATGGGGTGGTGCAATAGAAGACAATGAGATGTGATGGGATGAGAGGAGGTGAGATGTGATGATAAAGTCGCGTAGAATTCTTTTTTTGTTTCGAAACAACACACTAAGTCGACGCGTTGCTTAAGGTTTTGTTTCGCTAAACGTCAAAGCAAGAAGAGACAAGGTCAGGCAAATTCAGTGTCTTCTATAAAATCTATGTCCAAGAAAGAATCAAGGCTTTGGGATAGTCCCGAGAATATATATACAGAGAAGTGAAGGCGATAAAGATTCAGAAAAAAGCGAGTGTAATCGGAGTAGAAACTCCAGTTGGGTATACCGCAAGGTCAAAAATCCCTAAAACCCCGGAGTTGTTTCTCTTTGTCCCTATAAATTTGATATCCACAAGAAGTTGATCGTCCCCACTACGTACTCATTTTCCATTTCATCTCACTTCGTTAAATCGTAGGACGTCGCAGCACGCAAGCGGCGCATACGTCCATATCCGCATAGAAGGAAAAAAAAACACAAGACTCTCCTGTCACACGTGACGAGGTTGAAGTTGATATGTCTTTTTAGGAAGTGATAAATTCATGGCTCATTCTTGCAACGAGGCCACGACGGCGCTGGTTGCTAAGATTTCCAAGGAGGCAGACGAGCTCGAGGTCCTCGGTGGAGAGGGTAGCAACGTCATCCCATTTGTTGTAAGCATTTGAGCAAGGGAAGGTTTGGCAACCAGAGACAGGAGTGTTGCTATTCTTGGGGAAGATCATCTTGACACCGTTGGCATCGTTGGGGTTGACGATGGCAGAGACATCAAAATAGTTGGCTCCTGCAAAGCCGTTCCATCGGAGCTCTCCAAGCATGCCCGGAACGTTTTCGGCACCGTCAGAGACGGAGTAGAAGTTTCCAATCCATGAATCCGGGAAGGTTTGGTTGGCGGTTTGGAGACCTGGAATGACCAGAGATTCAATCTCGGCCAGACCCGCTTGAGCAGTAAAGTAAACGGTTCTCTGGGTGCTGTCTTGGTTGATGAAGTGAACGCTGTTTGCGAGCACAGTGGCTGCAAAGAGTAAGGTGTAGAGGAATTGCATTTTGAAGCAGGTTTTGAGTTTTCTTTTGAGCAAAGAGTTAAGGATTGTTGATGATAAAACGTGGTTGCTTGTTCTATCAAGTTGGTCGATCTGACTGAGTTCCCTTGGGTAACAAGTACTTGATCGAAGTTGATTTGAGCTGAATTGTTCGTAGTCGTAGAGACTAAGTGTTGATAACCGGCAGCAGTTTATATGAGCGTCGTAGAGACAATTCTGTCACGGACAGTAATACTAGCTGAGCTTCAGAGATGGTGAAGAGGCTGGTAAAGGATAGTATGCCGCGATCACAGATCGAGAGTGCTAAGGAAGGAATGAAGAGACGTCGTCGTCGCGGAAAAGAGTCCGGAGTACCAAAAGGATTGTGGATGAAGAGAGACAAGAAGAAACTTGGGGGCGGGGGATCGTGGGCTTTTCATAGTGGGCTTGACCCAGCGATGGGAGGCCCCGATAGCTGGCAAAGTTCCCGCTGAAAAAAAAAACCTCCCGTCGGCTTGTGTTCGGCATGGGAGAAAAGGGTGGGTACCTGACTTAGATCGCGGGCAGGGGGTGGGCCTGCAGGTGTGGTTGTTTCCATGATTTCCTTGGAATAATTGCCATTGTGCCTATATCTGGCCTCGGATTGGACTGGTTCTGCAGATCTGATCCCACTGGCCCATTGACAAGAGGCAGGGCAGAGAGGCAGGGACCCAAGCTTGACTTCGGACGGCGAGCCTACGCTTGACCGGAAATGGGAAAAACAGGGGAGGAGATTTACCGCCGTTAGGCCATTCCATCGTCTCAGCATGCGCTCGCGCGGTGGTTGGACACAAGACACTTGGTTCCTGACCCGCCCAACTTGGGTTGGGGCTGTTGGGCCAGGGTCTCCTCTCCGCCGGCCCGCCATGTGTTCAGTCTGCATAGGGCGTGTCCGTGTGCCGTCTGGGCGCCCTGGCAGGATTTGGAGTCTGGCGATGGAGGTGTGGATAGGAATCCCAACCACCATCCAATAACGGCTCGCGGGAGGTCCTCATGGACCCACGAAATGCCTCCGGATGGACAGAGCAGGACGACGACGACTGCCCTTGGGCCCCGCGAACGTGACAAACGCGACGAGCGTGACAAGAAATCCAGACGGGCGTACTCGTGGCACTGCCAGCACTCTCAGCTCTGCCAGCCCTCATGCCCACCAGCACTGGCCAGTGGGTTGCGTGGGCGAGAGGCAGAAGTCTAAGTTCCAAATCCCGCTTGAAGACTTCTTCATTCTCTCTGCTGAAGGAGAGTATATTTTCGTCGACCAGCGCCGACCAGCGTCAACCCCGCGAGTTCTGCGGTACTGTAGGCTCGGAAGAATGTACTGCGAACGCATGCAGTGCGGTTTTGATCGCGACCCAGATTTTCAGTTCTCCGATATAAATTCTCCGTTATCCTATTACCTTATCGCGTCCCCCCTGTGGAGCCTTTTGTCATGTGCAAACACATGGATCGTTGGCCCCGTCGGCCCAATTCTCTAGTCTCCGTCTCTGTAAAAACTCTGCACGCCGGTTCTGCATAACTCCTAGGATTTATGTAATTCTTTGTGCCGTGAACAAATCACGAGTGTGATCACAACTGAGCGGGCTGCATTATTCTCTTAGCCTCCAGTCCCAAAAGGGCGGTGTCGGAGGGCCAGATGAGATTCCCGGAATTGTACAGTCGCGACGTCTCTCACGCCTCTCGCCTCTCGGAAGATGGAGGCTTTGCACAAAGAGCAACCGAGGTCGGAGGACAGCGTGACTGGCTAATTGACGGATTGAGAGATTAACTGAGCGGCCGAGCGCGAGATTTCGGGCTCTTGGTCCTTAATCGTCTGCCCATTGCTGGAGGATCGCCCATGGTCGGACCGTAAGGGTAGACGGAGGATCTTCTGCTGGAGATTACAGAGGTACTGGACATTACAGTCACTCACCCACTGCTGTCCGCTCGGGCGCTCTGCGGATAGCCTTTTGAGAGGCTGTACTTCGTATGGAGTATGGCAATACTCAGTAAATTAATCAGGACGTTCAGCAGGTGGTTTGTGCGCGTTACAGGACGACACGGTAGGTGTCGTCGAGTTGGCATCAGTCAAGTCATTGACACACATCACATCACACAACACCTCGCCACACGTGCACTATTGCCCGGTCGCGCTGGTCCCAATCGCTGAATAGCGTCATGATGCAGGAACTTTTCTTCTTCTCTTGCCTCCCCGGCGGCCGAATCATAAAAAATAACGCACAGGAATCAAGTCGAGAGGATGGGCCACGTACTGTCTGCATGTGAAGCCGGCCGACATGTCACCCCTTGCAGAAAGTTCAGGTACCGTCACCTACGCGAACGACGACCCGGGAAAATGCCCACGATCGCCAGGAACTGAGATTTTGGGAGTGGATATACAGCGAGGTGGTGGTCGTGGTGCATGGTTTGGGTTGGGTGATATGTGATGGTGGTGGGTGGTGTCGGCCACTTACTGGTTGCTGATGGCATCGAGTAACGGCCTGCCACGAGTCATTACACAATCATACAACCATTGAACTTACCATACAGTTCGGTATTGCAAAATTCTAGAATCTCGGGGCTTATTGCCGTCGGTCATCGGACCCGCTAGCCAAAGAGTCCAGAAGGTTTTCCAGACGTGATGGCGACCTTTTGACCGATGAATAATATTATTTAGCAAAAACACCAAGGGGCGAGAAACAGGGCGTAACGTGGGATGATGGGATGACCAAGGTTTACGTTTATTTCAAATCTTATGTTTACTCTGTATAGTTCATCCGAAGTCTCTGTCGCATGAATTGATTGATTAATTGCCCACGCCGTTGTCTGTCCGATTCCCCGTCAACGTCGTCATTTATAATATTCAGACTCGTATCCATATACATCCATATCTATAGCCATCCCGCTCTACTTTCGGAAGTTGATATCATCCATATCCATCTATATATCTCCACGCAATCCTCATTTCGGATAGAACTTCAAAAATCATAAAAAGCTTGGTCCGATTCCAGACCCTCTTTTAAAGGACGCACGTCGTCTCGTCCGTGAACGCCAATCGCTGCCAATCATGGGTTCTTTATCCACTTATCTTTTCTGACAGGTTTGATAAGTGGGATATGTAGATATCCTTGCGAGTCTAGTAATTTTTCTTTCTTTCTGCCTTGCTTTTTTCTCTCTTCTTCTTCTTCTTTCTAATGGTCGCGCAAGTATTCGCCATTTCGGGCTGTTTTTTTTTTTTTCTTTTCACTCTTGCGGGGGTTAGAAGTGGACGCCCTCGAATTGGACATACCCTCTTAGACCAACATTTTCAATTTCGCACACTAAATTGCAAGTTACATGAGATAAGCTTATCTGTGTTGCCTGCCCTGCCTGCCTAGAGAGATAAATGTTGAGGTATTCGACGTAATTCTGTTGGGGACGGAGGATGTTTCCATCCACGCAGTTCCTTTGAAATATTTCCTCTAAGGTCGACTTGCAAGGCCAATAAAGAGTAGTAAAATTTAGAACACTTGAAAAATTTTCTTGATGGCAGGAAACTTAAGCTACCTCACTCCCTAATCAGGTATCTGAAGTATACTGTTTCTAAGTATCTTTCATGTGAGCAACAGCTGAGTGGAATGTCATTTTTTTCTCACTTTATAATTATTACCAAGTAGTAAGGAAAAGAGGAACACTTCAATTCTAAAATAAAGCACTTTTATTCACGAAAACTTTGCGATAAATATCTGTGCAAGGAAGCATCTGCGCACGTTAGCATAGAGGTCGTTAAGTTGAAGTTGAATTTGAGTAGAACGGATCTGTCCGCCAATCCCCACTGGCGCTAGCGTGGCGGGGTTGATGCAGGGTTCCTCCTACTCCCTCTCTTGAACAATATACTGTACATGCAAACAGATTCGCCCTGCTGTGATATCTACGGAATCTTGAAATTCGAAATGTGAAAATTACAAGCAGTGCCTCATCTCCTGCGAGGAGATGAGGAAGAGGCGAATTTCCTGGTGATCAAGACAATAGGGGCGCAGTGGTAATCATGAATGCTCTTCACCAGTGTGATGCTTGATGCTCGCCTGTCCAGCTATGGCTTTGTGGGCTTGTGAGTTTAGGCCTATTTTAGATAATACAGCAATCTATCTTTTAGATCTGAGGTCCCTGGCCAAATTTCTTTGTCGGGGAGATCTCAAGATTCGCGAGACGCCGGGGCTGGTATTCCAGCCACCGGATTTTTCAAACGGTCCGTTGGCTACAAGCCACAACTTGGGAATCACATGTTGAACCACATTAAATTCAAAGTCGTCATCGGTCATTAAAACGTGTTCACGTCATATATTGAAGTTCTCACATCTTTACTGTACTAGATCTACAAGTGTTTATGGTCACGTTAGCGTCGTGGTTGGAACAGTCAGAGCTCTCTTGCAGAACTATATCTGAATCATTGCTTTTTGAGTTTTAATGTCTTAGCATCTATCAGAGATATAAATGATGTGGCTAAGGTCGATCTTAACTCGATATTGCTAGACCTTCATTCCACCGCACCACCACTGTATTTTGATGCAGGTACAACAGTGAGCTGCATGGCTGGCATGAGAGATGGATCACCCACTTGACATCGAAGATGTCACTCATATGTAATGTGAACTGTGACTTGGCTTTTGGATGTCTTAATCATCTCGCCCTTCTCTAAAGATCCCATGGGGAACATCACAGGGTCTCGATATGGGGTCGATAATACTATGCTTCTTTGCTAACCACAGCCAATATAATTTTTACTTGGTCTACCATGAAACGAGTTTCTTCAAACACTCCCAACCACTAAGACAAACTGGGAAGATGCCTGAGTACTCCACGCTTAAAGATGATATACTCAATCTGACGCCGTAGCTTCCTTATCCCTGACCAAGACAAGCCATTTACATTGAGTATCATCCACGGAGCCATTGAATACTGCAGCGAAGTGGGAGTAATACTAATTGAGACTGCTGAATTTCCAACATCCAAACTTCACCGAATGATAATAAAATGAACTCTCTGGTGTTCAAATCCAACCACAGGAGGAATTTTTTAATGAAGCCTGCCTGGAATTTATGTTTTCAGTCTGAATGAATTCCGGAAATTAAATT
The DNA here is from genome assembly GCA_037952705.1 of Haplographium delicatum. Classification (NCBI taxonomy): domain Eukaryota; kingdom Fungi; phylum Ascomycota; class Leotiomycetes; order Helotiales; family Hyaloscyphaceae; genus Haplographium; species Haplographium delicatum. The sequence goes on from JAPZPC010000034.1 coordinate 62,392, forward strand.
TCCCGTTTTAAATGATCTCTCAGTTGGTCGTTTGAAGTGTACGAACCCAATATGGACGGGTCGGATCAACACCAAGTAATTGGTCTTTAGAATCATCTAAGTCGTGTCAGAATATACTCAAAGTATGAGATGCTGAGATCTCCATGACATCCACTACCTAGCCTTCAAGATCCCTGCTTGAATCTCATTTTGAGCCACTTTCCACATTCAAACCGCCGAACTACGCTGGATTATATCTGTCAACCTAATGGATCTCCTTCCATACTCCTTGTAACTACCTCCAGAACATATTCGCATCGAGGTCCTCTCCGCCTTTTCAGATTTCTAATAAATCATGAAAATCGATGCTAGCCTCGGATTCGACCACCTCCGCAGGAAGTCCCATGTTCACCACGAAAGCTCCTTGGTTTCCATGAGGCACACCGTACGCATCGAATACTTGTAATCTATTCTGAATATACTGTTAGAGTAGCGTGAAAGACTGGAAATTAATATGAAGCTGAATATCTTCTTTCTGTCAGTGGTAGAAGCGGCGGCCTATGATTCATACGCTACCGTAACATAACTAAAAGCTGCCAAATACGTCTCTAGAACCTCAAACGTTAGGGGAAAGATAGGTAGAACACAACGAGTGAAAGATACAGTTGAAAGCATCTCCATCCCAGAAACGGGGTGAATATCCCATCCGTTTCCAGAAAACCCCTCACAGAGCAACCGGACTTTGACGCCATCCGAATTAAGGCCAAACCTTTGGATTCTAGGTGTCCTTCTAGCAAGAGATCTTCCGCCATCGAGGGTCAACTCACGGACTCTCCAATGTAGAACTTAAGAGAAAGTCAGTTTACCTAAGTCTTCCCCTCCATTCACCAGATTACAATTCCGCCCGTCGACTTGTGAACCCACATCCTCTCAAGCATGCCCACCAACTCCTCAATAGGTTTCTCAGGAATTCGTCGGGTTTATTATCTGCTTTTCGAGTGAATACAGCATCGATCACATGCTGCTAGTTGGAACAGCCAACTGTCGTCCCTACTTTCTTTATTTCTGGAACGAGGCCCAGCTGCGAGGCCTCGTAGATTCGAAATGTCTATAATGGATAACTCGGTGATGGATCTGCAGCATGTTAGCGCGTTGAAAATGTAGGCGTGGGTGAGACCACAGGGAATTTGAGTTGAAGCACGAGGACATGCGAGCGGGGATTGTGACAAATATCTGGGCGAAATGTGACCATTGTGATTGGAATGATAAGAAATTTTATGGGACAAGAATATCATAATAATGATAAAGGAATTAAAGACTGTAAACACGATTTTGAAGAATGTAGCTGGTCATTTGGATGTTTCTCTTACCTGGTCACCCTGAAAATGACATTCTCGAGCATATCGGCGGGCTGCATACACAAGAGACCATCAAAATAGAGTGGTATACTTCTTAAGTTTCCAATCAACACCCCTAATGACAAATGGCCAGCTTAATAGGAGATCTTATCTCTCTATCATGTCTTATCAAAACGCGTCGCTAAACGTATATCTTCAACTTCGCTTAACTTGGTTTTCAAAAAATGCAAAAAATGCAAAAAAATGCAAAAAAATAGCAAAACAGAATCACAGAGAGTGAATAGTCTTAAAAATAATTGGGATTTAAGGGAAATGCAAAAAAAAACCCTTACACGGTTTCCCGTATGGTACAGTAAGGACCTGGGCTGGTATAAGATACTCGCAGGGCTAGACCATTTAAGCCGCGACAGGCTGGCATCTGCCCCAGTTGTTCCCTTGGTGAAATAAAATTGCTTAAAGTTATTTAAATAGGCTCCCTCACCCAAACACCTACAACATAAATCTATCGCTTTAGCCACAACCAAAGCCAGTAAGGATGCTGCATGTCTTCGACTCTGATAAACTTCTAGATTACTTTAGTAGCTTATGTTATTTCAGAATAATCAAACAAGCAGAACAACATTTATTTATCAAGTACTTGTACTTGTGCTCACCATTTTGATTCTGAGTTAGGATGTATGAAGGGTACTCAACTTAGAGGAATCTCTGCTCGAAAGCCGCAAATACTTTCTGCATTCAGAGATCACAACAAATCTCACGAGAGTGACAGAGCTCTTCCAACATTGATCATTGATTTAGTTCCATCCCAGAGCCATGGCCTTACCTTTTCAATCTGTCAGATCCATGTGTACGCCATGACTGGAGCCAACGAGTAACGTCAAGAATATCATTCCTGGCTGGATAATAATAAACTTAGACACTCGCTCTCAAGAATCGAACCAGAACGGATAGAATATACACATTCTGTCGCTCGAGTTTCTCAACCGTCGCTCATTTGTCTGGACTCGAGTATTTAGGCGTTAGGGAAATGTATACTTAAAATCTAGTGAATTACTTTCTCAGCATTTGTGATTTTGATGGATCGAAGCCAGTCATAAGTTAATCGTGCAAGGAAATCATGGACAGAGGGCTAAAGAGGAGCGTTACTATACCTGCAAACTCTTTTGAAAGAGTCAACGTAAATGTACTTTCATTTAAAAAGGAAGGTTGGTCACTCTCAGGTAAGGCCGAAGGCCAGCAGTCGGGCTACAAGGATTGATAATACGGCGGCAGTATATAGAAGACATCTAGGATATATCCAAATTTAGATACGAGAATTTACATCAAATACATTAAGAGAGTACGAAGTAAAAGGATGGTCTGTGTAATAGAATTGTGACCAAATATCACGTGATAGCCATAAATAACACCACGTGCAATTATTCTTGCCAAAAACATGAGAGAAGAGTGAGGATCAACGAAGTCGGTAAATCAGTCTTACTGAAGAACTCTATCATAAACCTAAAATTTCGTATCTCCATTGTTTCACGTAATATTAGAAACAGTGATGTTATGTGATTGGAGTGGAGTAGCCCCGACCAGTGGTCTCGGAGCTACTGAACTCTTTTTTTCTAGTGGCAGGGAAGACTTGTAACTAAAGAGCGGGTGGTACTACATTACTAGGAGCTACTGAACTCTTTTTTTCTAGTGGCAGGGAAGACTTGTAACTAAACAGCGGGTGGTACTACATTACTAGGAGGTACCGAGACATGAGCTCTTGAGGTGACGATATCAGTGCCAAGTTGCTCGGACTTTTCATCGCAAAGCCGAACTCCCCAGCCTCTCGGGTTGCAAGGAAAAAGCCAAAACTTTCTAATCAGCATGCGAGTTACTACTTGAAGCGTGGGTGGCCCTCTTATCGCACCGATTGCCCTACTTAGTGGTCGCTCCTCATGGTGGTCTGACAAGGACACGGATTAGTCAAAGTACTATACTTCTCATCTGATTCCGCCTCGATTTGAAGGCACCAAGCGACTTTTCGATAAGGACGTCATGCGGAGCATCGGCGCTGAGAGAACGTCTTCTCCGCCTAAAGATAAGCCTAATTCACCCTTCCCGAATACAACCTTGTGGAGTCTGGAGGATGTGTAACTTTAATCGCGACGTGACCTGAGGTTCTAGGCTGGATTTGAAGTCAAGATGCATCAACTATGGATATGGCGAGCTGCCAAACTTGCCAAGCCAAATAGATGAATAATCAAGTCATTGTCAGGCGAAAGATGGATTTCATGAGCTCGTTGGCCAGACTACACGGCCTATCATTACCTGGTATGTCACCTCTTCGTATTGGCCCCTCACTCCAACTCAGACGTGGATTGAGAAGTCCTCTCGTAGTTTTTGAGACATTTGATTCAGAATATCTCAGCATGTTTCTGACCCAGTCTTCTGGTCGGACGAGTTGGGCGCAAGGCTCTCTATCTCTTTGACAATCGTCGCGATCAGAGATATTTGCAACGTTGCGAAGTCTGCGCGTTTAATAACTGTTTGTAAATGGGTTACCATTTTTCCAATGTTGTCATAGGCCTGCCTTATATTGAGCGTGATCTCGTATCAAGTTTTCCAGCCTTTCGAAGACGCAAGATCCTGACAAGTGTTCACGCATAAGCAAGGAACAAGTGGCTCAACTATAAAGGTCTTACTGAGAAAAGGTCTTCCTATCCAAACAATCCCCGCCCCCCACCTGCAAGCCTATCACTGATTGCCATAGGATGCTAGTAGACCCTGTGCTGTACCTTTGTGCTTTTGGCACCGAGATGCGTTGTTGTCGATCAACCCCGTTTTCGCCAAGCAGCGAAGTCAACGCCTTCTCCATCCCTCTCGGATCGCATCCCAAAAAATTTCTTTTTCCCCATGGTTCATCATTGCCAAGCACCAGAGAGGTTCAACTTTTCCAGAGTTGCTCGGCGTATTGAGTGACGTGAACGGTCGATCCCTATGTTTTTTATCTAGACAGCCTTTTCCAGTACTGTAATCGGCTCGTGTTGCCCAGCCACCGCTAGTTTAGCGAAGCCCAAGGCACTCCCGGTTGCTAAGGAGATGCGGCGAACGAGAGGCGAAAGTCTGGAAATAGAACGCCAATGACGATGATTGGCAATATACTTTGCGATAGCGTGCGAGAGCGGTGGTTGGGAGGGTGGGGTGCAAACCTGGTAGCGCCCTGGCATCTGGCAACGGTAGGTTTCCCATCCTCTCGGGCCCTGTCGAGTTCTGTGCTACGATCAGTGGCAAGTCCAAGCACCTCGGGGGCTAAGACTGTTAGGACCGTCACCCACTTCGTATTTCCTGATCAACTGTCTTGGAGTCTCCCCCGAGCCATTGGGCTCTTGAGCTTTCTTGGAACCCGGCGGCCATGGGCTTTGTTTTATGACGGAGACCTTCGTACAGCATGTAGGTACGCGGGCTCAGTACAGAACATAACGGCACAGGAGACGAAGGTCGAGCCGGGTGGATACCGGATGATTCTGGATGCGCGATGCTAGATGCTAGATGCTGGATGATGATGAGAAAATGGATGCCGGCTACCGGCGTGGTTAGATTGATTAGGTGATGACTCGAGTCGAGGGAGATACCTGCCTTGCTCTTTCCCTTTGTGGCGGGGTATCGACGACGCTGCTGCTTCTGCATCGTCCCTGCCACAATTCACTGTGGGTGCCTTCCCCATTCCATGTACGCAACTGCAACTACTGGCCTCCTCACTTCTGCACATAAATGTCTTCTCGCCCCAACTTTTTCTTCCTCCCACAAACATCTACCGTCGTTCCATTCTGAACCTCCTCAGATTACAACTCGTTTAATCTCTTTTTCGAGCAACCCACCTTCGTTACTGTACCCTACAATCGTTCGTCGCCAATATGAAGACCTTCCAAACCCTCCTGCCCATCATGGGGCTTATCGCTGCTGCCTGCGCTAACCATTGGAATGGAACCGTTGTGTACACTACAGTGTGAGTACTCCAATCCTTATTCCGTGATACCATATACCGTATCTAACAATCAACCCAGAGTAGTTGATGTCTACACCACCTTCTGCCCTTCCGCTACTACCTTTGTCCAAAATGGCGTGACTTATACTGCTACCGCCTCTGAGACTATAACCATCACCAGTAAGTTTTCATATTTATGACTGGAGTAAAGCTCAGCTGACTTTTTAGACTGCCCATGTACTCTGGTCAAGCCACTTTACAAGCCAACCTTCGCTCTGCCTCCTCCCAAGCCAACCTACATCTCTCCACCCAATGGTACCTTTGTTCCTCCACCAGCCAACGGTACCGTCTGCATCACGACAACTGAGATCGTCAGCACCCTCACCACCTACTGTCCGGTTCCTACTACTTTTGTTCAGGCAAACATTGTAAGTAATTCAACTGATCTCAAAAGGTTATCCTATTAACATCCGAATAGACATACACAGTCTCAGAAGCTACCACTTTAACTATCACCAACTGCCCATGTACCTTGACCAAAACTCTTTCAGCTACTCTCTCGACTGTTACCCTCTCGACTCTCACAACTGTATGTTCTTTAATACTCCACGGTGTACCACTTGCTAATTTGATATTTAGTTCTGCCCCGCACCAACGACGCTCGTCCTCCCAGGAACTACCGTTGTTGTTCCTACACCGGGCCCCGTTACGATTCCAATCGTTTCTGTAGCTACCGTCCCTGTGGCCACACCCCCTCCATCTCCAGCAGTTCCAATCACACCACCGGCGCCCATCGCCCCTACCCCGACTGTACCGGGTCCCATCCAAGTTACTGGTAATGCTGCCATGAAGCTCGATGCCGGATTTGGTATTGCCGCTGCTGTCGGTATCGGTGCCATGCTTCTCTAAATACATTCTTTGGAGTATTTCTTTTAATATCACGAGTCACATGATACGATGGACGACCATAGACGGAAAATGGATGGAGTACACAATGAAGGACATTCATTTGGCATTGATATTTGCATTTCGATAGGTGGGACAGATCACATATTTTGGGCTTCTACCAAAAACCTTGCACATTTGTTGCTTGATAACTTCACTTCATGTACATAGATTTCGAGGTGCTTGTAGATTGGGGATTCGAAAGTAAGCATATATGTTTGCTTCAAATCACGCTACTAGATTAATAATAATTCAAAAGCTTCCTACCTATTCTAACTCAATGGTGTGATTGCTCGATCTGGCGATTGACGTTGTGGCTTGACTGGTTCACACTTGGCCTCGTATTTTTCCCTGCGTTGTTAGTGACCCCACCTTTTCTGCACAATGCGGTGTCAGCACCATATCGTTGCCAACTCTTACTTATGTCGTGTGATAATCTACCCGGAACCCCGAGAACCGTTTGGACATGCAAAAGAAAAAATACCAAGCAATTACGCGGAGGGCCTAAAGTCAAGCGTCCTCTGGGATAGCACGTCGAAATTTCTGATTTTTAGCTTACCTGTTGACTTAGTGACCGAGTATCTCTGAAGATCAAGGGCGCCTGCGTCAAGGATGCCTAGGCTTCCAGAATGTCTTAGGCAGTGTGCTATCAGGCTATGATTTTCGCTAGTATTTTCTGTTTTCGTATTCACTATATTTTCTGCATGCTATAGGTCTACTAAAGAGCGACTTGTGAGAATTATGCATACTTACGGAAGTAGTATTCGTATTTCATTAAGTCTTGGCCAGGGTATGTTCGTTACCATCGCTCTCAACCATTACCGACCCTCCATCCCAATAAAAGCGGGGTGCAGATACGCCCACTTTCTTCATCAACCATCTAGAAAGATGTCTGCATATCCCTGGTTTTTTGTCCTTTTTAGGTATTTATTCACGTATCAGCCAGTACTAAGAAAACACATTGTTAAAAAGAAATTGATGTCTCTCGTGGAATTGAACAGTTTTCTTTCATTGAAGCCAAGTGGCTATCGATTGCAAACACGACGAGTGAAATCTTTCTGTTGGGTATCTATATGGATGCCCTATCTTACTCTACTATACTTTGCTGACGGGTTTCGGCGAGGATACAATCTAATCGAATTGCCTAATTGCCTGAAAAGAAAAAAAAAATCCTTCGCCGCGAACTGCTCGTTTAACCATCCCACTCCGGTAGTTGTTTGTTCGGATATTTCAAAAATCTCCCGGATAATTCCAATCTCACCGAAAAATTTCAGCCTCCTCAGGGATCTGTTCCGGAGATCAGCGACCAGGAACAATTCAGATGGCCCATCGGCGGGTCAAGTGGGGGTTTGGTTTGTAGTCTCGTCAAAAAAGGAGATTCTCACCATCGGATAAGTACATATGATTTTCCTGATAACCCCTCTCCTCCACGGCCAAGACACCGCCTCGGCCATCTCTCAAGACGCGACCTCCGCGCCGTCTTTCTTCTCGATATTCCCAGCCGGGATGGGAGCCGTGCCAATTTCTCCATTCCCCGTCTTCGGCTCCAGCTGTTGAAGCTTCACCACGCGAGTATTGACCGCCGAGCCTCGTGCTTCGTTGGGGATTGCCCCGTTGTTGTGTCGACCCACAAACAGTGAGAAGATTATTCCGCACATAATTTTTCTCCCTTTTTCCCTTTAATGAGAAGGTGACCTTTTTAAACTTTCTTTTTCCTCTTTTCTTTTTCTTTTTTGGCTCGTGAGACGTTTCACGATTTTCAACGAATTTTGCTTTGAGATCTGAGAGAACTTCTTTTTTGTTGTCGCCTGTGCTCGGCCCCCCTTTATACAGCCTTACACAGCCTCAGCGAGTCAGCCGAGTGCATCGTCTCGTTAGGAGAACCGTTAAGGCTCCCTATTTCCTGAGAATGATTTGAATGTAATCGTGTTGCATTGTTGCCTCTCTTGATTATTCTGAACCGCGCGTCTCTCTCCGCTCGCACTCGCGAGGTAATTATTTCCTTAATTATTGGAAACCAATATTGCGCTGGGGATTCATAAAAGGGCAATTCAAGTATCTTGTCCTGTTTAGATGTTGCGAGATAAGGTTACTCAGCCTCTAAGTTCGGATGCGACCTGATTATTCAACGTTACTTTGCTCGAATGTGTAATTGGAGTAGAAATGTCAGGTGATATATTTTACAGTCACGTGTGATAGAGTTTCGCTGTACATGTGGCCGCAAGTCTGAGGAGGAAAGCAAAGGCTAGAGTAGCTGTACTCAACAGACATGAATCAGAAACTTAGAACAGGGCTCGTGAAGGGTGACAGTTTGGTTTCTCGAAGTATATATAGGTAAACTTTGAGCTATGTGATTAATGTGGGGTTTGAGAGGTTTCGACGCATCTAGACTCTAAATGGAGTGGGAAGATATGAGCTTTTACGGCTGAAGCTACCAATCGGTGCTTCTCTACGTCGTTTCCTTTTCCTTTTTCCCTTTTTTTTTTCTTTTTTGGTGATAAATCATATCATCTTGCTTCATTTTGGAACGCAGATGAACCTTTTGACTGTATTGTATCATGCCCGTAGTAATTTCTGCAAGCTAATCTTTGAATCCTTTACATGTCGTTCGAATAAAAGTGGTTCACATAAGCGCCTAAGAGTGGGCAAGGTATTTTGTACAGCAGCCACAACGTCTAGAGAGCAGCTGAAGGTTAACGTGCCCAAGCGAGAGCTGGTTACAATAGAGTTAGGTAGCAACGATAGAAATCGAGATCGACCAGGGGGGGCCTTTTATCCCCTGCAAGATCCCGCCTACCATTCACGTCGCGATGTTACCGTTCCACGGGTGGCGTTTTGATATCTCGGGATGTTCCTTTTGGTCGCCCAAAATAATCCACGTTTGCAAACTTTAAAAATTATACTTGTTGGTTCGGCCGTGGTTTCCCACAGGGTGTGATACTGTATATCGTCTGCGAAAGACAGTGGCAGAATACGTCTCCTATCTAGATTTTAAATGAAAGAAGGACATAGCTTGAAGGCCCCTTTCATCACTGCTAAGTCGGCGAAGGTCAGCGAAAGCAACGTCGAGGAGGAGCACTGGCGCAACAACGGACTTGACACGTCAAAAAAGGGAAATCACGAGGTGTCATGTTCCAAGAGAGACGGCTACCTGGGTTGAGTTCGCTCTCTGGTTTCAGGAGATTGGTAGTGATTCATCTGGAAACTGATGATGGAAACTACGGGGCTCGCACGTGCTCGAAAGGACAATAACAGGAGGAAGATCTTCGATTGGATATCTGAACCGCGGCCTGAGAATATCACTCCGTTCCAGCAGTTTATCTTGGATGTGGATTGGGAAAGGAGTCCTTTAGGGCCGATGAACAAATGGCCTGCTCAACTTAGACAGATGGTTTTACTTGTTGTCCAAGATCCTTCGCCTGCTGGTATGTTGTGCCCTCTTGTCCATGATCGGAATTCACGTTCGGTAGGCCATGCTGATTTCTCATAGTTGTGTTTTGGGGAGATGATACAACCATCGTGTACAATGAGCCGTACAGTCACTTGATTGGAGAAAAGCACCCTGCTCTCCAAGGACATGACCCCAACATCGAGTTGGCTGAGGTTTGGGATCGATTTGGGAAGCTTTTGGCCGAACAGAAAGAACATGGAAAGACGGTCGTGGACGCTAACTGTTATCTCCTTCTTTTTCGCCACGGCTTTTGGGAAGAGACTTATTTCAGCTGGAAGTATGTCCCCATCATTGGTAATGAGGGTTGGGTGGTGGGATCCTATACTACCGTTACCGAGAATACTCGGGAAGTCATCTCCGACAGGCGGTTGGCTACGGTTCGCTCGCTCAGCATGCAATTATCAGGGGCAAGAAGTATCAAAGACTTGTGGAATCGTATAATTCTGGGAATTGAAGATGCGGATAAGGATATCCCGGTTGCCTTGCTCTATTCGGTAGCGGATTCTCTGGTGGCCGCCAAGACGGTGTCCAAAACAACTTCTCCGAGCCGCCAACGCCAAACCTCACTAGAACCTTCGATTTGCATTCTTGAAGGGTCTGTGGGTATTTCTGAAGACCACAAACTAGCCCCACTAACTCTTGATCTCGATAATGAAGGGAGCTGGCTCGTCGCTTCCCTTAAGAAGGCCATAAAAGAAATGGGCCCTGTTATGTTACCAATCAGCCGAGATGAGCATGGGATATTCGATGGAATAAAATGGAGGGGCTTTGGAGCTCCATCAGAGTCGGTGGTGGTTTGTCCCATCATTCCGACGGACTCAAAAAAGGTTCTGGCTTTTCTGGTGATGGCGCTGAACCCACAACGGCCATACGACGATGATTATCGATCTTTTCTACACTTGTTGACCGAACAAGTCACCATGCCGCAACTTTCAGCAGTTATATTGCGCGAGGAGATAGAAAGGCGTCAACAGATTGCTCGTCAGGAGGCGCTCCACCGAGACAGATTATCGAAAGAGTTGAATCAAAGCGAAGCTAGGTTTGCAAAGTTGGCAACCCGAGCGCCAATTGGATTGGCAATTCTTAGCCCCGATGGACTCGCACTGTCGGCAAATGATCTCTGGAGAAATTTAACTCAGTTGGAGATTGGGGGTGAAACGCTTTCTTGGGACAAAGTTCTTCTGGAGGGAGAGGTTAAACCGGTGTATCAAGTCTGGCAACGACTAATCACCGAGAAGAATCCTGTTACTATACAGACGCGAATGAAGCGGCGCTGGAAGGCGCCAGATCTTGACTCCGATGGACACGTCCAATGGGGTGAGACCCATATTTTACTTGCTTTGTATCCGGACCTTGATGAGAATGGCAAAGTCATATCTGTGATGTGTTGCATAACCGATATCAGGTATCTCCTACATACATCCATTTGTCTCTATACGGCTAATACGCATAGTGGTATAAAATGGTCCGAGCTTCAAATACGTCGAAAGATGGACCAGGCGATTGAGATGAAGCAACAGCAGGAAAGATTCGTAGACATGACCTCGTCAGTTGCACTAATCTCAATTTTCCTTTTGTCTTTAATCTATAGAGTCTTTTTACTAACAGCGATAGACATGAAATAAGAAATCCCCTATCAGCACTTATCGGTTGTGCTGATGAGATTATTAGTACACTGAAAACCTTCCGAAGTGAAGTGCAGCAACCAGGTCATTTGAGCCTTGCATCCCTCAGACCAGCCCCGCTGAATCTTCTGGACGAGGCCATTGAGGCGGCAGACACAATCATATATTGTGCAATGCACCAAAAACGAATTATTGATGACATTTTGACACTCTCCAGGCTAGACTCAAATTTACTCCTGGTTTCACCCGAACCATCAAGGCCAATCCAGTTGGTGCGCAGTGCTCTGAAAATGTTTGAAGCGGAGTTGAAACGGGCCGATACAAAGCTTGATTTCATTGAGGAGCCCTCACTTGAGACTCTTAAGGTCGAGTGGACTTTGCTGGACCCTAGTCGAGTCTTGCAGGTTCTCATAAATCTTATAACGAACGCTATAAAATTTACTCGAACAGAAGTCACAAGAGATATCAAGATCACCATGGGGGCATCGCTAGCCAGACCTTCAGAAGCTAATAGCTTTGGAGTTAAATTCGTTCGGAAGCGGACGACTAGCCCAGACCAAACTATGAAGGCGGAATGGGGTGACGGAGAAGTGATCTACCTGTCCATCACGGTTCAAGACACCGGAAAGGGATTAAGCCAAGAGGAAATTAAGAACCTGTTCCATTTATTCGCACAGGCAAGCCCTAAAACATATCAAACCTATGGTGGATCCGGCCTCGGACTCTTCATCTCTCGCCAGCTGGCCGAAATGCAAGGGGGAGAAATAGGAATAGCCTCTCAAGTCGGCAAAGGAAGTACATTCCAATTCTACGTCAAGACCAGAAGAACATCCCCGCCCAAGAAGGAAATCCCTGAAAAGCCCCTGTTCCAATTCCTCGTTCGAGAGGATGCCCTCCGAGAAGTCTGCGCCGTGGACATAACGATTCTTCAAAGAAACGATAAAACCTCTGACTGTGACCCGGGGCTGGCACATCACATCTCACCTTCAATCTACCCTCACAAGTGCTTCCATATCCTCGTTGTAGAAGACAATCTCGTGAACCAGAAGGTGGTGACGAAGCAATTGCGGAAGGCGGGCCACGTCGTGAGCGTAGCGAACCACGGCGAGGAAGCGCTAGAATTCATTCGCAAGTCTGAGTTCTGGACCGAGATTGAAGATGGCGAGAAGCTGAGCGTCGTGCTGATGGACCTGGAAATGCCGGTCATGGATGGAATTACCTGCGTCAAGAAGATCAGGCAACTGCAGGCTCAGGGGCAGATAAAGGCCCATGTGCCGATCATAGCTGTTACAGCAAATGCAAGGAAAGACCAGATAATAATGAGTAGGGATGCGGGAATGGTAAGTTTCCCTCTCCTTCGGCGAGTTTTCCACTTGGAAATTGACACTGATCGGATTAGGATGACGTGATGACGAAACCGTATAGAATGCAAGATATGCTTATTCAGGTAGAGCAATTGATTGCGAGGCATACGCTCCCAGCCCCCATAGAAGATGGTTGTAAGTTCTTGTACCAACAATTGGATATATACACAGAAATATTGACCTATTTTTTAATCTCTAGGAAATACAGTTCGAGCAGTATACTCGCTATTCGGGGCGATGATGACGGTGTAAGCTTGCATAAGTGGTTCCTATACCCTCAGATTAGCAGGCTCCTACATTATGGATATCCCAAGCGTATATCTTCCTATCGATTTCAAGTCGAGGGAAGAAATAAACTCACATTAGCATGTGCACAATCTTCAGGAGTCCCGCCAACGGTCCGTCCCCTTTCTTTGCTCCCGCAAAACCCACAAATTCAGAAAACCCATACTCCCATTTCTTTTCCACCCCTTCCTTTCCACCTTTCATCCCGGCAAACTGCTTTAACGTCTCCATCAAACCCCCTTTTGAGCCAGTTGCCTTCTCTCCTCCCATCAGTTTCCCCACACTCTTGAAGGTTTTGACAAGTCCAACAGTAAGAGCAACCGGTACAAATGTCAACAAGCCTGCTTTTATAGGATTTTTACCACCCCAATTCACGAACGAGCGCAGCATGGCAGCTATTTTATCTAGGATACGTTTGATGAATCCCGGCCGCGCCTGGGGTCGAGAAGCAGAGAAGGGTGAAGGTGGTTGATTTACGGGAGAGAAATATATGGGACGAGGGGATCCGGCGGGGCGGATGGGTTTTCGGTAGGGCGAGGTATTAGGGGAGACTGGCGAGGAAGGACGGCGGGGAGGTCTCGTGCCATAGGAGTCAGGCTGTTGTGAAGGTCTTTGAGATTGGAGTATCGGAGAGGATTTTCGTCGTGGAGGTAAGGCGCCGTAGCCCGGCTGTGCAGAGGAGGAAGGGAACTGCTGCGAACTCACGACCGGGTTTGAGGGATCCCATGGTTGTTGCACTTGTACTTGTGATTGTGTCGGCGAGCCGGGCTCGGAATAGCTGTGGAAATATGTCTCCTGCGCGGGAAGCTTGGGAGAAAAAGGTCTATAGTTCGCGGCATGTTTGGGGGAGCTGGTCGGCGGCGGCGTGGGATAACCGGCCATCATGTATGAGTACGAGGTCGCAATTGAGCTCCGTGGTCTTCTCGATGATCTGATGGGATTGGAGAGGTGGATTCAGATGAATCGGGAAGACAGATCCTCGATCAATTGAAGATGAAGATAGATGGAGGTCGAAGAGAAAAGCGGAGGCGGGTACGTGTCGCTACAGAGAAGTGCAACGAGGTTTTGCTTTTCTTTGGGCCAGCAGCATGTCGGTAGCGGTGAGAAGTGGAGTGGATTGCGGGAGGGGCCATTGAGCGATAAGAGAACAGCAGTCAATCAATACCAGAGGTTGGGGTTGCGGTTGGCTGTCAACCAGCTCCCTGCAGCGCCAAGCCCATCAAGCTTTGGAGTGATGGTTTGGGCCGAGCGCATCAGACCCCTGCCAAGCTGAATGTTTTCTGAATGGCATTTCAATTCAACTCTTCATTGAACTTGAGCATCACGCCCGAATTGATAGCGATCTTGATCGAGTCTCGGGACGGGATGAGGAAATACCAATGAATGATGCCTGAGCTTGCATTTCGCATCCTTGACACGAGCGAGAGAAATTGAGGTCTTGCAAGCTACTAGCGAAGAGGCGAATGTCTGGGCCATGCCGAGGCAATCTTTATATCAAAATGCTATGATTGGGAATTTTGAACAATTTAATTCCAGATGAATCCACCATACCCGGTCCCGGTCCTTGGATGCAAGCAATGTGCTATTTGTGCGGACGACGAGTAGTGAGATCGACTTGAATATATTAAATAGCTTATTATCTCATAACGAAAAATCCGTTCGCCAACACCAACTTGTCTTTCATCTGGTCACTCGGCATCCTCACCCCGACTCTATTGAACGGGACTCGGTCTACATGTCGCTGAACGGCCATTCTAGTATCGACATAGCCCGTCTTGACTCTCTCTAGCATAGCAGGCCTCTCCGCTCGATCCTTTGAGTTAGCAAATGATTCCCAGCCCCAGGCAGGCAAATCTAAAACCGATTGTGTCGTTGAAACATCCGTAACAGTAGAAATCATAGCTGCCTCGTATGCCGCTTCGTCTCCAGCTTGTAAACCCTGGAGCAACGTTGCACGCTGTAGGGGTTCATCTGGGCGTAGGAAGCCCATCACCTGAACCTCCATCAATGATTGATCTTGTGGGCTTCCATACTCGGAAATAAGTTGAATACTAATGCACTTCTTCATAGCCTCCTTGATACTTGCACGAGCCAGTTGTGTGGAATCCTTGGGGAGAGCCGATATAACAGCCTGGTACCAGGAATCACCATCATCAGATGTATCTTTGCTGTCATTTTGAATAAATCGAACCCAGCCAAAATAATAACCGTCCAAGTTTGGAGACACGGCTTCTAACCTTCCAAACAAATTCCAGGTGGGAAGGGCGAACTCTTGATAATTATCGATCCTTCCAGGCTCGCATTCAGCAATGAAACGAAATGGATACGGTGCTTTTGGCCCCATGTCCAGGTAGGTCTCTTGACTGCTAAATCTTGTGAGCTCGCCGTCTCGTGTCTGTTCATACCGACTATTCGCGTCACTTAGCGTTGAGGAAGCACTACTCATGCTATATGCCGTCGTAAGAGCTTCTTGGGTCGTCCATGAAGGCATATATTGGCCTACTTTGCTCTGTACAACAGAAGTGACCGGGGCGATAAACTTCCCGGCCGTTTGCCGAGCATACATTCCTAGCACCATGGTTCCAACTTCCAACGGCAGCGTACTTAAACTTGCCCCCTTTATCGAATGTGGACTTGTTGATGTAGACAGGACTCGGAAGACGGGGCTTGGACAGAGCACCTTTATCTTCTCACCGAGGCAAAGTACGAGTTGGAAATAGCCATCCCCAGCCTCGGCCGGAATTCGTACTATACACGTCTCTCGTAAAATATGGTTTCGCACGTGGCTATCGGCCTTTTTCCGAAATTTGGCGATATCTCTCTGCCATGCTCGCTCGTTGTCTGGCTTCAATTGCTCTACCTGAACTGGCATCGACGGAGTCACATCCAACCAGTTTCCATTGTGCCCCATAAACGCCTTAGCTCGCATGCCAGTTTTACCAGTCCATCCTTTACTTTGTAGCCAGAGTGTACGTTCAGCAGGTAGTGGTGCATCAGCGAAGATAGACACCGCAATAGTTGTACTAGCACCTTGGTAGAACACAAGGCCGTGTGAATGTCGTAGAATTGTGAAGTGCTTTGTGTGTTCATAAGGGTGCGTTATGAGACCACCAGCAAAGTGACGGGCTTCACGATACGCAGTTTGAAATCGTGAAGTAGATGATTGAGGGGTATCTTCGGATTGGATCGAGGAACTAGTCGAAAGAGTGGTGGCTGTAGAGAAAGAGCCCACGGTACTTGAGATAGTTGATCCAACTGTACTAGGGCCTGCCTGCTCTGGGCTGTAGTAGATATCTGAGTCATATATCTTTGCTGGAGAGGTATTCAATCTTAAATCCGGCCGTGGAGGAAGTTCTGGAGCTATATCTTCCACCTCTAACTTCCTGGCTCTTGCGCCTGCACTTTCCAAACCATCTTCAATCCCTCGAGCTGATGTCTCATATTGACGTCTTAGGCTCGAACTTGAAGCCTTAGCAGAGATAGGTTTTCGCGCTATTCGATGGTGGGTTCGATTTTCATTTTGCTGAGGGTTTCCGCGATTAGACTCGGAATATGACGGAGGCAGTGAAAGGGGACCCATCACGTCATGGCCTCATTTTCAATGGGATATCATGATAATAAGGCTTTTGCGAAGTCTCAATAATATTCATTGCTCTGTGGATACACCCCTGATGCAGATGATGTTCAAGAAACGAAAATGAATTGAAACATGTACAGGGGAGCTGTAAGTCATCGTCATGCTTATATAATCGCAGCAGCTTCATGTCAACTGAATTCATTCAGCGCCAACTTCTAAATACATAATAATGGATATATTTTCCTTTTATTTACAGAGCCTCGGTATCTAATATGACTATTGATAAGTGTCAATGGTTCAATTAAGATCCTATCGAGTGATGTATATCTGGATTTCAGTCTTTGTGAAGGAAATTGAACTCAAACGATTTTCACTGTAACTTTCTCGCACTGCTCCCACCAAAACGGTTGGCCATCACCATTCTCAATATATCCTATCCGCTGGTAGCATCCTGAATGATCCGGGCTATCAATGAGAAGAATTGCTTGGCACTTCCAGATATTTTCACCCGTAGATGCCTGCATATTCCCAAGAGCCAAGCACCAAACCTGAGCAATCTTCCTGTCTCCAAAGAACTTCTCCTCATAACCATCAATGTTCTGATAGCCGTCACTCTGAAAATTGACTGTGATACTCTCGCCTGCTTCTTCCACTCGCAGCAAGCGATTGCTTTTAGTCAATTGCATCTCTTTCAAATATCCCCGTATGGTTAGTTCACCGCCCTTGACAGCCCCAAAAGGAACCTGAATTGATTCCAGCGTTACAAGACAATCTACAATTTCTGCTGTCGCACATATGGATTCAAGAATTGATGGTCGAAACTGAATTCTCCCCCTCACGGCGGCCCAAGACCAAGACGGACTCCCCGAGTTTGAGATTTCGAACTGTTTGGATCGTCCCTCTTCTGTCGTCCACATAAGATCGTAGACTAGGCTCCGTCTCCAAAGCCCCGCTAAATAATCGTATCCAAAATGAGGGGCAAGTCTCTCCACAATGGCCGAGATAGCCACAAGTTTGTCAGTTTCATTGGTAAGCTCCCGGTCGGTGTAACCTTCCAAGATATATCGCCAGGTCCTTCCGACTGAATCCAATGATAACTCAGTGAATCTTCCATCCCTCATAAGATTTATCTTATTATTAGCAGCGGGAGAAGATCCAATTTTTTTGATGGGCGCAAAAACATAACCCCATGTGCTCATTGGCCCAGATGAAGACGACCATGGACTATTTTCCAAAGTATCATGATTGATACGCTTGTCATATTCCTGATCAGACTCCAAGCATGCCGGTAAGCGACCCCTTTTGCTTGGAGGAAGTGGCGTGGGGTTGACACTAGTCTGGCATCTCCAAACCATGTGCAAGCCCGTGAAAATGAGCAGTCTAGGAGTAAGCAATGCCTCTTGAAGCGTCCAGGCTCTCTTGTTGATGGGCTGTTGGACCTCCCCTACTCTAACCCAGCTGGTTTCTTTTGACACCAGCATCGATCCCATAGTGTCTTCGTTAACACGTAACGGGAGGAAGCAAAGTTCATCCCATTTTTCACTGTTATACTTGTTATAGTACTCGACCGCATTGAGAAACCCCTGAGTACAGTCCGAGACGCTTGCTGCCGAGATTGTAAATTGAGCATCCCGATAGATCTGTAACATTTTCGCCAGCTCTTTCCGGACATCATCTTTGTCGTCCTGGATTATACACAACGAATCTATCCAGATGTATTTCAGTGCCATATTCCGGGTCACCTGAAAAGCATCAAGAATAGTTTTTGGCAGCTCGTTGTATGGCAGTTTTTCCAAGTAAGCATTGTAATTGCCTTTTTTAGTAGCAAGAGGTTGAGAACCAGGAGGGCCCCAACAATAACTCAGCGTACAGTATTTGTCTTTCTGCCCAGAAGTTTCAATGATATGAGCAGAGTCAGGTTCACCTAAAGGCGATACACAAACAAGCCTGGTTGGCAACTCAACCGGTTTGTCCCCAGGACATTCGTCGTGATTTGATAAACATTCGGTTTGCCATCGACGTGAGAGCTCAAAGCTCTCAGGTGAACCGGGGTCATGAAAATCCTCTATCACTTTGATCATCCGGTGGGCTGGGTCTTCTGTGTGTCCAGTCAGAAATTCGTCTCTATCTGTGAAGAAGGATAGTACCTTTGGTGGTGAATAGTCCCCAAGTAGTCGGGTCCGGAATGGTCTTGCCAATGATTTGCAGCTCATTTTGTTGCCGATCGTACTTCATCCCAAACTCAAGTTCCTCGTCTTCGGGTGGAAACCAGGCAGGACGGGTTTCATCCCATCCAGAGTCTTCGTACTCCTCATCACTTTCGTCACTTTGATCATTTGCATCATTTGCATCATTTTCATCACTGTCATCGCTATTTTCGCTCTCAACATAGATTTCATCATCTCCAGTGTTCTCCTCGCTTTGGGCTTTTATATCGTCATCATTCACATTGATATTCTCCTCCTCCACCTCGTCATCATTTTCTAGGTATGCCTTGTCTTGACAAATAATCTCAAGACAGAACACACATTTGGACTTAGCAGAGCGTTCGAGTTCCTTCCGGGTTCGTTTATATCTATAACCCTGGTCGAGGTAACATATTTTTTCCCAGATACTTTCGTAACGCCTATCTGCACGGCTATTTTCTTCGTGGCTCTGGAATCCATTCAGAGCGTGTGAATAAATCTCCCATGTTTCCTCGTTTGGGTCCTTGTCCCGCTCTTCCGAACCACCAGGATCCTTCCAGATAGATACATCGCTGTCAGGATCTTTTTCATTCGGGTCCTCGTAGTTCACAAATAGTCGCTTGCAAGGTCGGCATATTTCCAGAGGAGGAAAATCCCTTGGTGAAAGCATTGTGGGGATCGTAAACGTACTGCTAATGAGCTCATCTGGTGAAATTTCTTAACCAGGCTTTATCGCATTCAACATCTTGAACTGTTGTTTCGAGAATGTTGCAACTCGAAGCTTGCGGATGAGAAGAGTAGGCGAGTGGGGGCGTGACAACAGTCGTAGGCTTGCTGCCACCATTCTAACCTTATACCCAATGGTTCTACCGAGGAACTCTGGCAACTCAGCGAGTGAGCTGGCAGCCTGAACCGTGAGCTGGAGCTTGCGTCATGTGCTCGTATTTCTCCGCGAAAAATTTATTGGAATCTTTATTTTGTCCAGCACTCTATAGATGTATCAGTCTCTGAACCCATCATTATGAAGTAAAAAAACTAAATACAAGTCAAACAACGCTGTATATTATCGCCAATTCTCGGCGTATTTATTCACTTCACGTCGGAACGGCCCGAGATTCTTCCCGCTGGTTGATAGCCTTGACTCCCGTTCAAAGAACATGAGTTCTGAGTAAGGAATGTTCTTTAGATACATAAAGCATAAAATGAAATCGTACAAGACCCTCTTAGCTCTTGTATGTGTACTAAATATCCAACCCTGGATCTGCAGCTTCCCGTTGCAACTTACATACCTTGTTTTGATGGCATATCAAACTACCAGACCTTGGAAAGCCAAGTTCATATCCAATTCATCAAATTTTCAGCCTTCCGTAAATATCTTCCAATCTCATAGTTTTCGCCATGCCAGAAATCACTCTTATTGAGTCTTCGACATGTGAAACCCTGCGTATGGGGCCGATCACCATCCGCATTCTTGAGGATGGCTCCAGAACGTCCCAACGCCTCGGATCCGTACTCATAACTATTGCGCCCCATACATCAGGCCCTGTTACACTGGCACCGCATGCACGACGAGACCTTTCTCATTACCAAAGGGCGTCTTCGCTTCACCACGGACAAGGGCGACGTCGAAACCAAGGCTGGGGATTATGTCGTCGTGCCCACACAGGCTATTCACACCTTTGCCAACCCGTTTGAGGAGGAAGCAGAGTTCTTCAATACGTTTACCCCGTCACATTTTATAGACTATATGAGGATGATGGCGCAAATCGTTAAGAAATCGGGCAAAATGCTCAGTCCGGAAGAGCAAAAGGCGGCTATGGCGCAATTTGCTACGTTTGGGGCAGGGGGAGAGGGTGTTGTGGAGTGAGATGGGGAGCAAAGTCAAAGGCTACAGCGGATATAAAAGAAAAAGCTTCCTTCAGTTATGACTAGATTCATCGCTTGAAGGGTAAAGAGAGAGGGAATATGTCTCAAGTGCAATCATAGCCGAGCAGAAGTAATTGGCCTACAACTGGTTTCTAGAATTGTGTCATGCCCATGGCACTTGCAAGATCCGAACAAAAATCGATGCAGAAATTTGATAAACCACAGGTTTCGTTCTTCGAAATAGCATGAGATGAAACAATCAAGAAGCCTTGTAGTGCATACAGGGAGAGAGACACTTGCATGAACTGTCCGCCTTCTGAACAAACCAAGGTTCGTGTTTGATATTCGATTCTAAGAGCTGAGCTCTACCGTACGATACAAAATACAGATATAATCTGTAGAACAGCCAAATAAAATTCGATTTATAGGCAACTCGCAATCATCAATGGTGTCGTCTCCCCATCAGCCAGCCATGCTCTTGTACAACCTATCCCTCCAGAACTTAAATGAACAACGCCAATCCCAGCGCGCTCACAACACTAGCTCCAACAACTGTCCATCCCGACCTAATAACGGCAGCATTTGTAATCTGCTTGCCCATATCCCAAACCAAGTGCCTCAATCCATTGAAGCTGTGAAATGTAAATGGCATCGCAAGGGTAAACTTTGCCGCAACCTTCAAAGCCGCCGGCAACGCACCGAAGGCCGCAGCCAAGCTCGCACTGTCCAAATGCCATCCGAATACTGGACTCACTAAATACGCAGCACCGAAGAGATAGAAAGTGCCGGAGAGAATGAGTCCGGTAAGACGATGGGTCATGGATAGGTACCAAGTAATTTGGGGTCTGTAGATGGCTAGATGAGGAGAAACCGGGCGCTTCTTGCGTTGCTCGATGAGGATTTGGTAGCTATCAGCGACAGCCATCTTTTCAGTCGTTACCGGCCTGTAGAAGTTATCAGCTCATGTTCCCGCAACGTCCGTAACGACTGCTAATGGCTCGTACCGTGTCTGAATCGAGCTGCCGATGGCAAGAGGAGCTGAAAATCTCTTGAGAGCCATCCGCGAGGCCATTGAGGGGTTGCTGGCTGCCACTGAAGAAAAATACGAATTAGCTGGTGGTTCAATAGAGGGGAGGCCGGATGCTTTCAATTGGAACATGCGGAGAAGACATACACCTGCGCAGCGACTGCTGAACCGCTCTCTGTGCCAACATCGTGATGAGTGGAGTTTGTTTCTATCGATGACGAGAATAAGATGGTCGTCGTGAATAGAAGAAGCTCTTCTGATGTTGTCGTCGATACGGAATGCACCGGACTCTTCCCTCGGCAATCACGCCAGTTCCATTCACCAATTACATCGTTCACATTTTCAATCTCGTTTAGGCATCACGTGATCTCAATCTCTTATGTCGAAATTTTTTGAGTCGAAGTTCTTTCTTTCACCATGAGCATTAATCCATCACGCTGCTAGATCTCCAAAGTGGCAACGAAGGTGAAATGGTGAGCTGGTGGCGTTATGTCATTAGTATAGCTATATATATGTTCTGAGAGGGAATGATCTGTCGTTAATCTCGACCTCGAGGACTCAATCTCGTGGTCGTTTCATTTTATGATCTACACGAAATTTGTGCCGTATACTGGTGCCTTGGATAGCTTCTTGGAGTCAAAGATTGCTTTGAATTATTGGGATAGATTAGAGAGTAGTAGATTGCCACAATTGGTAGAACAGTAGCTTGTACGATCACCGACGAATGTGCCTTCTTCCTTGAATACACTCTTGGATCAGAAACTAGCGGGGCACCATTACCATAGAGGCGTGCGCAACTGATTGAACCTATTCTACCACGTATATACTTTTATTTTTAGGGGCCAGCAGCTCAACCTCCTGAACCTCACTCGGCCAAGTAGAATAAGAATTTAATTTAATTCTTAATTTATCAAAATTAAACTGAAAGCTAAGGTTTGATAATATGTTATGATCGAAACCCATATTAAGTTGACAGTTCAATAACAAATTGCCTGCCCTATGAAACGTCTACAAAAATTCGCAGAAACCTTATATTGCTATTACACCGTCTCAATCTGAGTGACCTGTTTTTCTTTCTCGTCGGCCTGCGTAAGTCCAACACGCAATATTGCTTCTTCTTCGGCCAATTCCTTCCAAACAATCTTGTGTGCACTGTGTGCGGTAAGACGTCGATCAAATAGACGATCAATGCCTTCCAAGGGGATATTTTTGGTTTCGGGGATGAGGAAGAAGACGAAGACCGCGGAGAGAATACTTAACGAGGCGAAAAAGAACCAGACACCATAACCCATAGAAGCAAACATCTGTGGCGTGAAACGGCTCACGAGAAAGTTCCAGAACCAGTTATTTGCAGCAGCAAATGCCTGGGCCAGCGTACGAACATTCGTGTCAAACATCTCGCTGTTATACACCCACGGAGTTGGGTTCCATGTTGGCGAGTAAAAGGCCTAGGAATGTTAGTATATCAGGGAGTTTTTGACAGGATGAACTTACGGTCCAGAGATAGAAAAAGAAGACGGCAGAGACACCAGACGGAGGGAGATGAGTAGTCGGATGGTCCTGGGGCTTGGCGATCTTGATATAAGCACCGACATACCACAAGCAAAGGCCACCACCAGTGGCACCGATCATCAAAAGCCGTCTTCTTCCATACTGATCGATGAGGAAAATGAGATAGAATATTGTGAATATTGTTTTCACGACACCAAATAGGCCAGTGGTGAAAAGTGACGTGTTGGTCCCAACAATTCCGATGCTTTTGAAGACAGTAGGTGAGTAATAATTGATGGCATTGATACCGGAACCATTTTGCCAGAAGAAGAGTGAGCCTCCAAGGAAGAATCGCCATTGAATATGTCGGTTTGTTGCTAGTATTTTCCATGGTTGCCAGAAGCCCATACCACCATTTGCCATTTGACGTTCGATATCGGCATCCATGGCGTACATTTCTTCCTTGATGTAGATTTCATTTTCATCAAGCTTTCGGATCCAGCACAAGTTCTTAATTGCTTGCTCTCTACGTCCTTTGCTCATCAACCATCGAGGCGATTCATGGAGCCAGAAGGAGCCGATGAGCAATAGCGCAGATGGGATGAGCTGAATAGCAAACGGAATGATCCATTGCTTATGATTTGCAGGTAGATGTAGTGAAACGCCATACTGTACCACTATCAGCTTATAATCGTCATGACATGAAACTATTACTTACATTGATCCAGAAGCCGACAAGTCCACCCGTTTGCCATCCAAGTTCGAACATGCAGACCAGCCGTCCTCGAATTGCAGGTGGAGAGATTTCTGATATATAGATAGGGGCAAGATTACTAGCTCCACCAACACCAAAACCTGCGAGGGTTCGTCCGGCGTAGATGAGGCCAAGACCCCTATCTCCGTTTGCACCCAACATAAGACCAGAACCTAGGACAAAAATTGCAGCGAAAACAGCAAGGCCGGATGTTCTTCCCATAAAAAAAGCGGCAATATAGGCGAAAATGGCACCAAAAAATGCACCAGCTTGGTAACATGACACAATATTTTCGTTCAAAAGGTTGACAGCTGAGGTAGACAGCTGGGCAAAGTGAAACTCATTCTTGAAGGAAGGAAGAGCTATTGTAGTTCCAATGAAAGCTGAATCATATCCGATCATAATAGCTGCAGAGCCTGCGACTGCTGCACACACATAGACTCGCCAGTTGTAGACCGCGGAAGGCGTAGGCCTGTCCTCGATCTTAGTGAAGAGACCCATCTTGGATTCTTTGGCGTCCGCAATTGAAAAAGGGATTGAAAAAGCAAGAAGTAGAAGAGTCAAGTTCTTTGAATTGTCCTGAGCCTTGGGGCGAAAGCTTTATGGAGTATATGAGGCACGATGTACAGGGGAAGATAATTATTCTTCCGCTGCGACCCAATGCGGTAGTCACTCGACCTCGAGAGACAAACGTTATGAACATGACGATTTCCCCACATCGGTGGGAAAATTTTCATCCGCAAACATGCGCAAATCTATGGAGGACTTCATAGTCTCATTCGCCACGAAGTGGACATGTAGAACGTGGAATGGCCTGCAAGGCATTCGGCTCCGCACGTTGGTGTGGGGAGGCTATCTCGAACGCGGATCACATCCCATCTTTGGCACAGCTCCGGAAAATCAGCCAGGGAGGTGCATATATTTTTAACCGCTCTCCGCACATTTCATCGAACTGCACTCATTCACCCACTGGAATGGACGGTAAGGAACTTCAGTCATCGGATCACTCTCCGAAGCTTTAGGATTCCGAGAGGAAAAAGGAGAGTCGGATGAGATTAGCTGCACCAGTGCTTACGACTTCCAACGCCCCGAGCCAAGGCTAAGCCAAGACGGCTCTTTGCTGGCTCCCGTGAGCGTAGAAAATATCAGGAAACTGCTTGGCTTGAACTACTGAGCTTGCGTGAGTGGCTTTCTGATGGCTTTCGGCGGCGTCCTGCTTGTATCAATTTCGTCCGTTTATCATCTGGACTGATTGGAAAATTCTCACTGCGGCATGGCCCTGACTACACCATCTTCCTACAGAAGGCTTTGCACATGTTTTCTCTTCCAACATTTTCCTCTGGTAACCAATGACTATATTATAAATATTTGCTTAGTACCTGTTAGTTACTGTGTAGAGCTGTTGGACCAGGAATCACTTACGGAGTATGGAGCCTGGAGGAGGACTTGAAGCCCCTATAATATCTTCAGATAATTATTGATCCACCTTTGAGGTCAGCAACTAGTCCTTTGAGAGTTGAAGAATTGACCAGGTGGACGACTACAGTGAAAGATCTCCATACGGAGTACCTCCGTACTTTGAAGTGTACTATACTGGGAACAACCATACTGTACGTTGTAACACGGGGACAGGGGTTGGTGCGGGGTTGATGAGAATCTCTTTTCGACACATTTCACTGGTGTGCTTTCTGATATCCATGTTCACGTTAGCGGTACATCCCAGACTATCGGCGGCCTAATTCCGGTACAACATAAACTTCCATTCAGCTTGTCACATCGTGAGTGTTTCGCAGGCTGGCAGGCTTCTCATGAAAGTCTGTTTTTCTTTTACAAATTCTCTATAAGCAGGCGATATTCAATTGTTATCCTACAACTGTGTGTTTTGCAAGGAGTCCATGTTGTTTTGTCTTCTTTCTTACTGATCATGCCCCAGTACTCATTTATCTGGGTCTGGAAGGAGACAAATATGTCGTCTCGATGGCATATTGAAACCACAGAAAACACTGCTCTGGCATCAATTATGAGAGCTATAAACCTCGCCCCCCAAGAGCAATCATGTAAAAAATACGAGAGAATGCAAATAGTTAGCTTGAAGTTCTAAAATGATCATTCTAAGAATTTTATTTTTCAGTGCGTTTCTCTTTTTGAGAGACGCGGTTGCATCGGAGAATGATATTACTTCATCCCAGCCATCTGTCACTTTTCCTGCTTTGTCAGAATATTCTACAAAGGTGTATAATGTTTCTGCAGCGACTACAACTCTGAGTTATAGCTACTCCGACGAAGAGTTGGCAATGCTTTGGAACCAAGTTGGGAAAATTGCCACGGGACCAATAACGACAACCGTTACACCAACGCCCGAACCATCAGCGTATCCGAGGCCTGGATTTCTCCACCCTCAAGTTCCGACCTACGATACAAATCTTAATTCTGAAAGATTACCAGATAATTTTGTATGGGGACTCGCGTCTAGTGCATACCAGGTTGAAGGTGCAGCAAAAGATGAAGGGAAAGGTCCATCTATCTGGGACTTACTTGCCCACAGAGATTATGGCGCCGTTGCGGATAATTCGACAGGAGACGTCGTGGCAACCCATTATTACCTGTACAAACAGGATTTTGCACGTCTGGCAAACTTGGGAGTCCCATATTTCTCTCCATCCTTCTCTTGGTATGTGTGCTATCGTGCGATATAGGTATCTCTGCTGATGCTTTGCGACTAGGCCAAGATTCTTTCCATTTGGAAGTGGTCCGGTCAATGAGCAAGGCATTGCTCATTATGACGACGTTATTGCGAGCATGATAGCTGTTGGAATAAAACCTGTGGTGACGTTATTTCACTGGGGTTGGTAATCCTCAACCATATTTAACTACAAAAACTCTAATACAGAGTAATCATAGATACACCCCTCGCGCTCTTCAACTCCTACGGAGCTTGGACTGACAGAAGAATAATTGATGATTACTTCAACTACGCCAAATTTGTTATTAGTCGCTATGACCAATATGTTCCCATCTGGTATACTTTCAATGAACGTAAGTTTCAATGCTTATTGCCATTTTTAGCTATGTTGACGCTAAGATAGCCCAATATTGTGACTGGCAATATCAACAATATCCCGCCGGAAATGCAAAGGGCAATTACCCTGCGTATCATGGAATAACTGGCGGACTCAAATCCCGTATTGCCTGTAGTCATCACACTATTCTTGCTCATGCCAAAGTCGCAAAATGGTATCACGAAGAATTCAAAGGGAAAGGGAGGATCTCATTCAAAAACTCTGGAAACTACTACGAACCTCGAAACTCTTCCTCTCCAGGCGATATAGATGCGGTAGCTCGCAACTATGAGTTTATTCTTGGATGGTTTGGTGGGTGTTGGCGGGAGGATGGAGATTACTCTCCTATGCTGAAAGCTACACTGGGTGCTATGCTCCCAAATTTCACTGCAGAAGAGTTGAAAATGATCAAAGGATCCTGTGACTTTTATGCCATTGATGGGTATACAGGGTATCTTGGAACCGGCATCCCAGGTGGATCAGCAGCTTGCGCGGCAAACTCTTCTCATCCACGTTTTCCTGATTGTGCGGGGAGCACAAGTATAGGAGCAGATGGGTTCCCGCTTGGTCCTTCTGGAGATAATGGTGTCAATTGGCTCTACACTACGCCAACATCCATACGAGGCCTCCTGAATGTGATTACGAAACAACTATTCCCAAGCATACCCGATATTGTGGTGTCCGAATTTGGATTTGCCGAACCATTCGAGGGTGAGCAGAAGAGCTTGAGTACTATTTTGTGGGATTTGAAGAGAGCAGACTATTATCAAGGGTTCCTAGACAACATCCTGGCAGCAAAGGTTAAAGATGGTAACTTACCTTCACCGCTTCTTGTATCGAGGTTACTGATTCGATATAGGGGTCAACGTTACTGGTGCTTTCGGCTGGGCGATTTATGACAACTTCGAATGGTTTGCGGGGAATCGAGTAAAATTTGGTCTACAATATCTCAACGCTACCTCTTTAGAAAGAAAGCCTAAAGCGAGTATGTTCCAGTATTTGGACTGGTTTAAGTTGCATGGAGGAGCAACACTGGGCCAGGGAACGGCAGGGGGGAATGCGAGCGCAATTCCAGACGCATGAGGCAGTATAACTACATGCTGCATGCCAGAGAAGTCCAGAAGTAGTTGCTAGATGTCTCTTATGACTGTAAGAACAAAAATTACCTGAAGAAACAGAGTAGACTTACTTCTCCTGCATCACTAATTTCAGAGCCTAAGCACCTTAAAATTAGCGACACACATAGCCAACCGCACTCAAGTTCAGACTTTTTAGAAATCGGAATAAAGTCTTCCAGATGATAGGACTTCTCTGCTGAGAGTTTGAATTCAATCCGCTCATCACCTACTGTAAACATAAATTAAGTACAAGATGGTCTGGAAATGATCCTCTATGTAATCAAACGATCTCGAGGTCTATCTTACGGAGCTGTTGATGTAGCTGGACCCGAAAACATGTAGTTGCATTAAGGATGAATTGTATGAGAGCGAGGTCACGAGTGGGCGCCCAAAAAGCAATGTGCCACCGGCACGGCACAGCTCACGAGCCTATTTTCGCTTGTAAACCCCTTGATTCTTAACACAACGTCTCACGCGACAACTCTTGATAATTAAAAGTCTTTCCACCAGTATATGACTAGTATCCTCTTTCGTATCGGTCAAAGCGTATTCCTTATCGTATTACCACTTTATCCTATGTAACTGCTCAAAAGAGCGATATGCAAGCGCATGTCCGGTTAAAGCTCATACCTGTCCGGTTGAGCAATATGATCGGCAAATCTATGATACCCTTCTCTTGGATGCCGACGTATCTGATTATCGCGATATCACTGCATAAAGCCGGGGGGTGATGTTTCCGTTGGCTGTTAATATCTTGTCCTCCCACCTACCTGTCCTCCCACCTGCCTGTCCTAGCAATAAATCTGTTGCATTGATAACAGCTACCCTGGGTTTATGTTAAGTTTGAAGATGCTCTGCTCTTATTATTTCTCATCCGTTTCTCTCTGTTCATATTTTTTTTTCCGCAATACGTCAACGGCGGGGAGCACATCCTGTCTTCAAGATGTCCGGAATTTTCAAACGATTGAAGTTGCGACACATTGACGACGTTGATGAAATAGGCCAATCCCCGCAAGCCTCCATATCTAACTCTATCGAACAATCAGATACCATTGAAAAGGATATCACTGCACCAACTGCCCGGGGCATTGATGAAGCAGAAGCAAATCAAAAACTCAAAGCTTTCGAGAGGGCACACAGATGGGACCCGAATTTAGATCTGGATCAGCTTCTCGAAATAGATGATGCTGTAAACAATCGAGATCCAAATTCGGAGAGCAAGATTTATGGCGAAGTATTCGAGAATTCGCCCTACCCAGAAGTATGTTTGAAGTGCGCCTCTTACTATATGTTAACTCATGAAGAATTAGGTACGCGCGGCAGTGAGAAACTACGACGAAGACCTTCCAGCCAACACCATACGGGCCTGGACTATAGGGTTATTCCTTACAACCATTGCATCCGGGTTGGACTCATTGTTTTCCCTGAGGGCACCCTCTCTTACTATTGGCTCCATTGTTGTCCAATTAGTAGCCTATCCACTCGGAGTCGGCTGGGCGATGATTATGCCCTCCCGAACTTTCAAGACTTTCGGTATACAATGGAATTTAAACCCTGGCCCGTTCAATCTGAAAGAACATGGGCTAATTGTCATAATCTCAAATGCGGCATTCGGGAGCGGTGTGGGATATTTTACCGACACCCTTGTTGCGCAAAGGGGATTTTATGGACAGGATTTTGGGTGGGGATTCAATATCATGTTTGCCTTCACCACCCAGTGCATTGGGTTTGGAATTGCTGGTCTCGTGCGAAAGTATCTTGTGGAGCCAGCTTCGATGATTTGGCCTCAAACTCTTGTCAACTCCGCTTTCCTCTATGCTCTTCATGATCACAGCAAGACTGATCCCGCTAAGAGTAATGGATGGTCTATTTCTAGGTATCGGTACTTTTTGTACGTGTTTATAGGATCTTTCGTTTGGTACTGGTTTCCTGGGTATATCGCAAAATTCCTTAGCGTTTTTGCTTTCGTAACCTGGATTAAACCAAAGAACGTTGTGATCAATCAGCTCTTTGGAGGTTGGACGGGAATTTCTCTGATTCCAATAACCTTCGACTGGACGCAGATCACAGGGTACAATCTGAAATCGCCACTGATACCACCCTGGTTTGCCATTGCAAATACTCTAGTAGGAACTATCTTTTGGTTTATCATTGTGACCGCAGGGCTACATTTCAGTGGCCATTGGTATTCCGAGTATCTGCCTATTAGCGATTCGAATAGTTATGACAATACCGGAAAGCTTTATAACGTGTCGAAAATTCTCACACCTGAATTCACCTTAGATGAGGCAAAATATAAGGCATGTCAGAATTTCCCCTACTCAATCCAATGTATTACATCCTTATCGTAGTTTAACACTAATTGTAATAGGCATACTCACCCTTGTTCCTTTCAACCACCTTTTCACTTTCCTATGGCCTTGCATTTGCCGCCATTGGGGCCGTTATTTTTCATACAGTCCTGTTCCATGGTGAGCAAATCTGGATCCAATTCAAGGCATCTCAGGAAACGCTCGATGACAATCACAACAAAATGATGCGAAAATACAAGTCGGTACCGTCTTGGTGGTATGGAGCCCTGTTCTTAATAATGATTGGAATGAGTTTTGCAACCGTCTGTGCTTGGCCCTCACAACTCTCGTGGTGGGCCCTGGTTATCGGTCTCCTGATTGCCATTGTTTGGACGATCCCTATAGGCGTTATTTACGCTACCACGAATATCCATCTTGGCCTTAATGTTTTTACTGAGTATATCATTGGCTATATGCAACCTGGACGTCCAATAGCCATGATGTTATTCAAAACGTACGGATACATCACCATGAACCAAGCACACTCCTTCCTTTCAGATCTCAAACTTGGCTTGTATCTCAAGATCCCACCACGTACCACTTTCTTCGCTCAAGTAGTTGCCACCCTCTGGTCTTGCGTTGTCCAACTGGGAGTTATGGAATGGGCACTGGGCCATATTTCCGACATATGCAAAACGAACCAGCCAAACAATTTCACTTGTCCCAATAGCCGGGTGTTTTTTAATGCTTCGGTTATATTCGGTTTGCTCGGCCCTCAACGTATTTTTTCAACTGGTTCTATCTATGGCGGACTCCAATGGTTCTGGCTCATCGGGTGTGTAACCCCTTTCCTCTTGTACGCTGGTACCAGAGCTTTTCCAAGATCAAAACTTCGATTCTTTAGTGCCCCTCTCTTTTTTGGAGGTATGCAATCCCTCCCACCCGCAACGCCACTGAGTTATCTCTCTTGGTCCCTGGTTGGGCTCTTTTTCCAAAAAATTATTCGAAATCGATATCGTGGCTGGTGGATGCGTTATAATTATATTACCAGTGCTGGATTAGATGTTGGATTGGCAATATGCACTATTGTTATCATTGCGGCTTTGAATTTGACAGGGACGAGCTTTCCGAAGTGGTGGGGAAATTCCGCTCCCGCAGGAACCTTGGACTATATGGAGACTGCTATTCAGAAGAAGGTTGCAAAAGGAGCAACTTTTGGACCAAAGGTTTGGTGATGTTAACCAAGACGGCGCTCAGTAATGCTGGAGAATGAAGAGACATACACTTATAATGCCTACAAAATACGGAAAATTTTCTTGTCCCAGATGATCCACAGTGGCACTCAGACCAAAAAAAAAAAGAATAGCAAAAGAAAATCCATTGAACCGAATTTTTCAAATTTTCAACTTTCGTCTTATCTCGAAAACTCAGTACTGAATTCCGCTACCTATTCTAAACCTCGAGGAACTTTTTATACTCAAACGAATGACGAATAATCCTTGACACCTTACATCCATGCCACCCCTTCAAAGCTGACAGTGCCACACGATTGAAACATCATCGAATGGCTGCTTAAAATAGGAAATAAGCAACCCTCTTCCACGCTGGAAACCCAGCAATTTCCTCCTTGGTGCGGTTGATCACATCCCAATTAACTTCTCTTCTGCCGGTATCGACATCAATTTGCGATACTCTAAGCCACCCCGTGCGCTTCCACAGATAACCGCAAACCCAAAAAAACAGTACCACTGGAAGAGCAAGATATTGTTTGAAGAAATCTTCCGCCGTGCCGATATTTCCATCGTTACCTAGGGGGTATAGAGCTGTGTAGAACTAGGAAAATTAGGATGAATAGAGGTTGGTGAGAGAGAGCGACATACCTGTGCAATGAGAACAATGAAAATCAGGAATAGTCCGGCGTAAGATCCCCAAACACCGAAGACGGCCTTGAACGGAATCTCGTCTAAAGTATGGCCGTGATGCTTCCAAGCAGCACGGAAACGGATATGCGCCAAACAAATTGAGCCCCAGGTAAATAGGGCGGCAAGACCAGATAATGCTAGCAACCAGTCGAAGACAACAGGGCCTGAAGCGCTCAAATTAACATAACCTAGACAACCAAAGGCCAAGATGGCAATGGTGGAAAAAAGGGGACGGCCGGATCGGTCAATGTAAGAGAATATTTGCGGAGCGTAACCTTGCTCAGCAAGTGCAGTCAAGGTACGGGACCCGCCATACACTCCAGAATTTCCAATGGAGATAACAGATATCAGAATGATAAAATTCATGAAGCTGTCATAACCAACCAGGCCTGCATCTTTGGCGGCGATGACGAAGGGACTGGCAGCTACGTTAATAAACGGATTGGCACCGAGGAGTCTTTCATCAGTGGAGCTGGATGCTGTTAGTAGATTCCTCTTCGCAATGAGTCTACATACCTGACTAATAAGCCCACGAAGAGAAGGCCGACAATATAGAACCTAAATCGGTCAGCACGATATAATTTGGTGCAGTATGGAGGTATACAATGTGATACGCCAAAACACCTGCTTGATGGCTCCAGGTAAGGCTTTCGCCGGATTTTCGGCCTCGGCGGCGGCAAGACCGACAAGTTCCGTCCCTGAGAAAGCAAAAGCGGCAGTAACGAATACTGAACAAACCCCTTTGAAGCCATTCTTAAATGCTCCAGGATCGTACCAGAGCCTCGATCCCCAATACTCATGGTAAATTCCATTGCTAGGCCCGCCTCCACAAACTTTCTGTGGTCAGCAAGGTCCATGAGTTATGGGACGACTTACCCAAGATTAAGCCAACGACCATAAAGATACAGACTGCCGCTAGTTTCAGGACACTAGCCCAGAACTCTTCTTCAGCAAATCCAAGGACGCCGAATATATTGATGAGAATAATTGCAACAAGAAAGACGGTGATCCAAACTCCGACATTGATATCCGGATTCCAGTATCCAACTGTAAACCCTGCAACAACAAGCTCTAGAGGTAGAACAATTGCCCACTGGAAGACATAGTCTAGAAAAGGTTAGATCAGAAAGATCGTTGGAAAGATACTTACTCCAGCCCATGGCAAATCCCCATGACGGATCGATGAAACGGGTCGAATAGGTATAGAATCCACCAGACACTGGATACATAACCGCAAGTTCACCAAGAGCATATACTAAGGCACATTTAGTTAGACATTTCCGTTTTATTCCAAGT
Source organism: Haplographium delicatum (assembly GCA_037952705.1). NCBI lineage: Eukaryota > Fungi > Ascomycota > Leotiomycetes > Helotiales > Hyaloscyphaceae > Haplographium > Haplographium delicatum. Next base: position 95,947 of record JAPZPC010000034.1, read on the forward strand.
TGGGTAACGAACCAACGTTAAATATCATGACGCCCATGATTGCAAAATCAATCAACAAGGTAGCGGGTCCCTTCTCAAGTTAGCTTCAATAATGACGACAATGGTAGAAGCTAGATGGGTGACAAACTCCTCTGCTGAGAGCACTTCCAGATCCGACAAAAAAACCAGCGCCGATTGAACCACCGATAGCAATCATATGCAAATGGCGAGGTTTGAGGGTATGATTGAGTAGATTGTCATGATCCGAGGTTGTTCGTCTTTTGAACGATTCCGGCGTGCAACCCAATCGAGTCCAAAACCCCAGCTTTTCTTCGGTGACAATGATATTGGGATCAGAGCCATTACTGATAGAGGGGCTAGAGATGCCAATCTCTTTCTCTTTGGGATCAATTCTTTCCATTGCCATTGTGACGAGGCTTTCAGAGGAGTTAAAGTGGTGCAGCACCTCAGCGGGATGAGTCACTGGCCAAAATGGCAAACAGGGGGAAGACAAAGGAAACTTTAAGGGAAGATTGTCCTTTATAAATTCGATGAGTTCCAAAGCAAGAGCCTAATTTGAATTTCCGCCATTGACAATTGAATGGACTAAGCCGATATCAACAACGCCAGTATCATGGTCTTAAGCCGCCGATAGAGCAGTGGGGCTGTGACGATGTAATCATCCACCGCTGGTTTTCAATAGATAAGAATCTGGATGGCTAGAAGGTATTCCAGAAGCATTTCAAGACATTTCTACGCCTCCGCAATCCTTTGAAGATACCATTGGCGAAGATGATATTATACCAAGAACATCGCATGCTGAGAATGGATCATTTGAGGCCCTTCGATGATGCCAATGCACTAAAACGTCTCTTACAATTGAATGAGGAAAGAGATAAGATAATGAGGGGAAATAATATCTTGGCATTTCCTTGGGCCGGCTTGTGTATTCTTGGTCATGACGAAGCCGTAACGGAATAAAGATCGATATTTCTCGAAAGCATGAAATGAATACAATCGAAAAAACGCCACCCGCCACCCACAAGACATCATAAGGATGTCGCCGTACACATTCGAAGGCTGTGTGCTGTGTGGGGGGATTGTAAATAGAAGAGAAGTTCTTTGAAAGGGGCAAAGTAACATAAATGCCAAGGGGCCAAGAAAGCACACGATACTTCGTATTTTATCTCGGCTCTAAGTTTAAAATAACTATCTTGGAAGTTTGCCGCTATCTACGTCCTTGCTGACATTGACAGATACTGATAGTGTAAGACGATAGGCCATTTGAAATGATGTATCACCGCGTTCCCTGTCGTTCCTTGGCTTTCATGAAGATAAATGCAGAGAGAAATTTGGCCAGAAGAGCTGTCACTCACAATCCGAGATGAATTCACAGATGAAGGATATCAGGTAGTGGACAACAAGAAGTCATAATTGAGAGAATAATAAAAAAAATGCATACCATCTAACCCAATGATGCAACCAGTTACCATGCATGAGCCAAAACACCGTTACCATGACTTGAATCCAAATTCTACTCCGTGATGCCGCATTGTAGCGACTAAGCCTCTGCCTCTACGACAGATACGACTTTTGCTGTAATGTCCTTGAATATATGGCATAAAGAGCAGTCTCCATATTTCTCGACCAGCAATCCAGAATCAGTGAGGTTAGCAGGATTGCCGTTATCCTGGCTTCCGATATCTCGTCCATTGACTTTGGTACCAATAGGGTAGACCGGTCTCCTGCCAGTCTCTACCAACATCACGAACTGAGGGTCAATGGGAACACTACCCAAGAACCTAACTCCAAATTCTTGCGCCATGACTTCACCACCACCTCTGCTGAAAATATCTGTGCATTCTGAACAATTCGGGCACACAAATCCAGTCATGTTCTCCACCACACCAATCACATTTATGCCTGTCTTCACACAGAAATTCAATTCCTTCTTCACATCTGCTGTAGCCACAGCTTGCGGTGTTGTAACCACCACGGCACCGGCAACTTGTCCCGGAAAGGCGTTTTTGAGAAGTGTCTCAGCGAGGGAGATATGTTCATCTGATGTGCCGGGTGGAGTATCAATCAATAAATAATCAACCTCACCCCAAAGCACATCGGACAAGAACTGCCGAACCATAGCAGTCTTCTTCGGGCCGCGCCATACTACTGCATCACCTCGTTCTCGTAACAGAAACCCTAAGCTCATACACGAGAGGGAGCCTATACCGGCTTCTGGATTCGCAGCATGCACCGAGACTGGCACCCATCCTCCTGGTGCTTGTGTGACTTTCGAGGATTCGATACCAAAAGTACGAGGTATTGAAGGGCCGGTGAGATCGATATCGAGAACCCCCACCGAGTTTCCTGCTCGAGAGAGGGAGAGGGCGAGCTGTGTTGTTATTGATGATTTTCCAACGCCACCTTTGCCTGAGAGCACCTTGATATGTCAGTTGGGACGAGGTGAACGGTCGGAGCTCTTACAAGAACAATATGTTTGACTTTGTCAAGTGACATCTTGAGACGTTTCTCCTGTGCTCAACACCTGGTGTCTCACTGGTTTCATTTTGACTTTGGATTGGCGTTAGAAGAATTCTTATCGATTAGCAATCCAAACAAATGACGCTTATGCCGCCTCGGACCGCTTTGGCCGAAACTAGGTTCCCAATTCAACTCAGGCAACATCAGCATGGTCTTTCGACGAGAGCGTCACAACGCCTCTTCACAACGTGCCATGTCAATATGAAAGTCTCTTCTGATTGTTCTGGATATGGACGATCCTTGGGGATCACCGTGGGCGGACGCCATCCAACATTCAATTCAAACTGAACAGACCGACGCGCTGCCGAAGGCGCCGGTCTCCCTGAAAAGTCCGGTACTGGAAGAAAAGACGACGTCGCCTTGGAACGATCCAGATGATGGCTTTGGAGAATGGTCTTCTGTCCCTGCAGATGAGAAGAACAGTCTGGGGTTCGAGGTGGCAACTGGTTGGATGGGAAGTACTCATGAAGAGATTACAGAGAACCGCGCGTCGCCGATTCCTTGGAATGAAAAAGCTACGGCACACGATAATCAATTTTTAAATGTTGCACCGAATTCTTCTCTAAAAGCAGAGAGTATCATTCGAAATCCTTCACCAGACCCCTGGAAAATCGCAGATCAATCGGATGAGATATCAACTCTACATAAGGATGATGCAGATGGGAAATTGAGAATTATCACACCTGTCGAAGAGAGCATACCGAGATCATATTCGAATAGAGTGAATGGAACATTGGAGATTGTTGCCCCTGTCAAAGATGGTATATCGGAACCACATCCGAAGGATAGATTAGATGGGAAAGCTGCTACGCCTGTTGAAGACAATGTATCAACACCACATCCAGAGGAGGGAGTACATGGGGAACTTGTTACGCCTGTCGAGGGCAGCGTAATCGCGACTTCGGACCTAAATATAACACCAATTGATGAGCGGATGCACATTGGCCATGAGCTGAATGAGGGCGAAAATGAGACCCATGTTGGCATACCAACAGACTATTCTACGGAACCGAGATCGAATCAAGAAGTTTTGGAACCAGATCCGATCTCGAGAGCTTCGTCTTCGCCTTCAGAGCATAGTCATCATTACGAAATAACACAAGATTCACCAAGGACATCTATCGATGAAGATCCAAAACGACCCCAGGTCCCTAGGAAGGTGTCTGGGAAGGTCTTGGAGTTGGTTCATCATTTCGATGGCCTTGCTAAAATAGAAACTAGCGATGATGGGATCGGTCGTACAAGCAGCACGCACGAAGATGAAGCAGATGACGATGATTTTGGAGACTTTGAAGAAGGCCAATCTGATAACGAGGAATCCATTGAAGAAGACAACACTTTGAATGAGGTTGAAGTTTCTCAAGCTTCAAATACCGAAACTGAGAAGAAACCACATTCGCATTCACCTTCGTCTTCAACTTCAACTGTGTCTACGGCGAAAGAATATGGCTCCGTTGAATACAAATATGACATATCTGGATTGGGTAAACTTTATTCCATAGCCGAAGACAAACCTTCCGAGAGAATATTTATTTCAGATACTGTTGCCCATGATTCATTCTCATCGACAAATGAACGGAAAACCTGGTATAGAATATCAAGATATGGTCCAATGAGGAAGCATAACGCCGGAGAGGATGAGAACTATATTAGAGTGAACTGGGCAGAATCTCAAGTTCGAACGGATACAATGAAGATTGTGGGCCGCTGGATGGAAGAGGACAGGATTCATGGGCATGTTGTACTCGGTGGTGGCAGTAAGGTTGGCTCTCTATTTGGTTGGAACGATCCCAAAGCCGAACCCTTGCCTCTCTCTCGGGCATTTGCAACGAAACATGAAGTAATAAATATTTCCCAGGAACATACTTCTGAGATTCCAAGAGAATGGCCAAAGGGTTTAGTCAGAAGCCATTCAACATCAAAAAGTCAATCTCCGTCAAAGACGCATCGAAAGAGTTCGACGAGGACCGGTTCAATTGCTGAGATCAAGTCTGCCACCCAATCACCTGTGGCCAACTTTGGGTGGAATAGTCCTAACACTGACCAACAAGTCACAATCCAAACACTAGCCAAAGGAAAAGGAAAAGTAACTACGCCAGATAACGCTTCAACTACCATATCTCCAGCTGTTGTATCGCCAGTTACTGGATTTTCTCCTTCGCATAAGGCTACACCATCCATAATTGCCGGTACTATTAGTGCTAGTTCTACGAAAAAGGCTAGTTCTGCGAATGGTTCAATGGCACCTGTGAATTTGAAAGTACAAAGCACAATTCCATCATTACCTCTCACCACATCTAACTCGGCAAAAGATGATGATGACTGGGGTGAAATGGTTTCCTCACCAATCAGCAGCACTGCTCCAAATTTCCCGAAACCGAACCCGTTTTATGAAGTGTCCCAAGGCGTTGGGCAAGCACCTCAACGGCCAACCCCATTGACGGTAATGCCTGTTCCGAATAATGGACCTATGAGACTTGATGAAATTCTCGTTCCACGAAGCAATCCCCCCACAGCTACGGCTACGAGCACACCAGTTGTGCATACAAATACAACTCCCATTTCGACGACAAGTGTAAAAAGTGACCCATGGTCGTTCGCAGACCTGTCATTTTTTGAGAAACCAACGTCTTCCCCAATACAGCATTTTGCTTCTTCGTCGATACCGCCGAAATTCGTAAGCTTCGGCGCACACCCTCCGCCCTCTCAACCCAACCAAAAACGTCAAGATGAAGTTGATCAAGAAAAACTCGTTCAAAGTGTTATAAAAAGCCTCCCGGATTTATCGTACATGTTGAGGAGGTAGATTGTATTGCATTGAGCCTTAGTTGCAAGGAGTTTCGAGATTGAAAGATTGGGATTTAATTATCCCTATGCATTTAGCGGGAGTATTAATGGACGCATATTATTTGAAGAATTAGGAGTCCAGGAGTCGTCTTGGATGGTATGTACATTAATCAACCTTATTAAATGCTGACCACCCATTACCTTTGTCTATGATTATCGTTGTAGTGTCCTCTTCTCCTTTGGTGCTTCTCATAGATACGCTTTCAAACATATTGACACAAAACTGAGCACAGCCAGGAGGATTTCTCACGCCGACACACTTGGCTCCTGATGCGCAAGGCAGACAGATGAATGGGCTTTGCAAATTGGTAGTTTCCGTGTTATGTCAGCTGTATTCTACGTTTGATTGGCCAGCTCGACTCTAACTCTTTGTTTTCACGTGACTAGTCGCCGCAGTCATGGAGGTTTCATGGCTTATTGATACGCACCCCTTACATGAAAACTGCTAATTCAGGTCTTTTCCCGCTGCAGCTATTCCTAACGCTGAACCACTCCTTATGTTTCTTAGTCACTGATAATTCCTTGCAAGAACCTATCAGGCTCTAGACTTTCCGCAGACCTCGGATTTTGACACTTTTTGTGAAAGATTCAACTGGGCTGTGGTCGTCCGAATTAAGATGGATACGAAAATAGTATGCATGGTTTGTGGGGATCTGGAATATATATATATCTTATCCTCATCTCTTCGGCCTCTCTTCAGCACTCTCTCCTCAGATCAAATCCGTCATTAAGAAAACTTTTTCTTCTAAGCAATTTCTCTCTTTACTGCCATTTCCCGATAGTGAACCTCTATATCATCCTTTATGCAATCAGCGCAGCCATGAAACTCACTTTCATTCTCCTCTCCGCTTCTCTTGGCGGAGTTGTATCTGCTTTCGCACTCAGCACAACCGTTCCTTCTCCCACCCCTACACTCTTTCGACGGGATACAGCTACTCCTTCCACTACCCCTGTCGAGTTCATGACTACGCAATATATCACCATACCTGGGGTAACAAATGATTACGTCACGCTTCCAGCGAAGACTATCAGCATAGCAATTCCGACGTGTATCCAAACCATCACACCAGACAAGAATGGCTATGTTCCACCTGGAACGTGTGGTTCACTATATGACTACTACCCGAGCTTCGTTGCAGCAGTGGTGGCTTCTGGTGCCTTCGGAATATTGACAATAGCACATATTTGGCAAGCGGCCTTTTATAAAACAGTAATTTACCTTTCTTCATTGCAGATTTAAATCCTGACCTTGTGCGACAGAGATTTTGCTGGGTTCTTATCATGGGAAGCATCTGGGAAACAGTTTCATTCATTGCACGCTCCGTATCTACTCGTCACCAGCAGGATTCTGGGATAGAATTGGTTTCTGACTTGTTTGTTCTTCTTGCACCTCTTTGTAAGCCTCTTCATCAGGTTGAGGTACCTTTACTAATATACTCAGGGATCAACGCATTTGCATACATGCTTCTAGCTCGGATGGTACACTATTACCTACCCACGCATTCAATCCTATCGATCCCTGCCTCGGTTCTAGCCATTATCTTCGTCACACTAGATTTCGTCTCGTTCGTTATTCAAATTTTTGGAGGTAGCTATGCGGGTCCAACAGCACCAGAAGCTCAGCAGCTCAAAGGCGTTCATATTTACATGGGTGGGATCTCTTTGCAGCAATTTTTCATATTCATCTTTCTAGGATTAGGTGTGAAATTCCATCGTGAGATGTCATTTCAATCGAAACTGGGAAATGCGAAAGTTGGGTGGAAGAGAATGCTCTGGACGCTTTATGCGAGTTTGGGATTTATTACCGTGCGCCTTCTTATATTCTCGCGCGAATGATAATGATCTCAACTAACCTTATTTTAGATTCGTATATTCTTTCGACTTATCGAATTCTCTGGAGGAGAAACGGACTCGAATCCTCTCCCGTTTCATGAAGCATATTTCTATGTCTTGGAAGCGGTTCCGATGTTCTTCGCTATCCTATGTTACAATATTACCCCTCCGGGGAAGCTGCTAGTGGGGCCCGAGGCTCAACTGCCGACTTTAAGGTCGATGTTTGTAAACTGGAGGAGAAGGAACACGAGGCTTACAGCGGTTGAGGGGCAACATGAATTGGAAGGTCGGTATTTCCAGATAGAGGCGGATGAGGTGAAAGTTAGAGATCTCTAAATACAATGCTGGTCATTGGATTGTTAGACATACTGCATTATGTAAAAATACGGGGAAGGTGTTATAGATAAATGGACACATCTTTTGGGTTTTGTTCCTTAAGAAATTGTCGCCCGGTTTTTGTAACTCAAGAGATGATCGCCTTAGATCCCTTAAGGCATTCAGCAAGGCTGATTTAATCCGAAACATTCTCCCCACGTTATGTTTCCTCAACAGCCCGGTGGGTCAACTTTCCAGCGTCTTACCCCCCTATGCGAACGCCCCCAGCTGTGGCTTGCAGCAGAGGCCATTAAAGCCTTGTCAATTTTTAGCGGTTGGAGGCTTGGCTGGCCTTTTGTTCTTCGAATGTTCTTAGCGATTACCGGAAACGGTGCCATTTCGCGAGCACGTGGGCATTGATATCTTGAGGGGTTGATATTCAACAGCAGTACTTATTTCATGAACGCCTCCTCTTTTACGATTATCATTTTTCAGTTTGAGTATATTTTTCGAGTCAAAATCATCCGATCTTTTGTATGTCGATTTTATTCCTAACTAAAGAGAAAATCCGAATTTGAACTGAAGCCCTACCAAATCTGAAAATGTCCAGCAAGGATGGTCAAGAGGATCTAGACACTGAAAAAGAACTGCCTCCTCCCGACCCAGATCTTTTCACCGAGCTTGTCTGTGTGGCGAACATACCTTATAAGAAAATCTACTTTGCTCTAGCCTCAGACCTTGAAACGCCCGTCTACACCATGAAGTTGTGTCAATCATTCAGAAAACGCCCCGATGTCTCCGTACACGCTGGCGACGCCAATGGCCCGATAGTTGCTCGCGCTTACGTTGGACCAAAGAACTATTCGCTCGGTCTTGGGGATGCAGACGTTCTTTTTGAAGAAGGAAACCAGGACGAGAGAATCGTATGGGAGAGGATGAGACGAGAGAGTAAGTGGAGTATGAACAAATATTCCTTTGAATTTGGGAAAGGAAAGGGAAGAAATAAGTACACGTGGAGAAAAACGAGAACTTTCCGAATGAAGGTGATTCGTGATAGAGATTTAAGAGTCGGTGGGCCTGAGGATAGGGATGGGGAGGTGGTTGCCGTGTGGAGGAGGGCTCGTATGTTAAATCATTTTAGGGGGAGTCTATGGGTTAGAAAATGCTGGGAAGCAAGCGAGGTGAACCTGAAACATTTAGAGATAATGTCTGTGTTGTCTCTTATGTCTATGCTTGAGGAGCATAGAAGAGGTTAAAGTCTCTGGAACTACGATGAAGGGATGACTTCATAGCTGGAGTTAATCGGATTTGTTTTCTCTTTGGATAGGTTTAAAGAATACGGTATTGGAACAATATGGAAGGAGGCATGGTATGTATTTGGAATTTTCAATTTACCTCTGTTTATCATAAACCAATTCACGTGATACATTCGAACGAAGTGAGGGACTTGCCCCCATCAAATTCAAGGAATAGGAGTTCAAAGATTCATCTACGAACACTATTAATTTGCCCTGTGACGCCCTGTTTATAAACGCGCACAGAATTCTGCTCATCAAATCCATAAATGCTTAAATTATAAAGCATACTACACTATGTCAGTTTAAACCGTAAAGGTATATGGAGTAGGTATTTAATTAACAAAAGAAACTTACCCTGAATGCAGGATTCTCCTTATCTGTCAAATCCATAAATTCGGTATCCCGGGCATGTGTGATATTGCCCTCAGCTCTGCGGTCTCTTTTCTTGTTCTCCCAGACATAGAGTTGTCTCAGTGTGAATGCAGCAACAATCGCAACCGCTAGACAAACCATAATTGCTACTTTAGCTGGAGTATAATTTGGGGCAGTAAATCCAGTAAAGGTTAAGGGACCGATAATATTCGATGCGCCATAGGAAATTAGAATGATCGCGTTGATACTAATTTTCTTCGTGTGGCCAGCATAGTTAGCGGCACACCAGGAATATACGATTGCCAGATCTGCAACGACGTTAGCAGAGGAGTAAACAGGGAAGAAAATTAATTACTTGGTCCGAAAACTTGCGTGAGATAAATGCCAGCTAATTTACCGGCCTTATTTTTTTTAGGCAAGTAGGCCATAAGGCCGCCTCCAAGAACTCCTGGGGCGAAGAGAGCAATGATACCAAATCCACGGTTGTTCGTTCGACCAGCGGCCCAAGATGCAGCCAGAACAGCGACCATGGATATAGCGCCACTCGGAATATTGAGTAAGGCTGATTGTTTGGCCGTATATCCGAATCTGTTACAAGTTAGAAAGCCGCATATTTGATCGAGGCCCACCATGGGCTACAGGTTTACTCACCCCCTAATAAGAGTTGAAGAATAGGTTCCGCACGCTCCTGTAGGAATATTGCCAGCAATGATTATTACCGAGACGATCCAGGTTCGAATGTCGAGTAGGACCTCCTTGCATTGTTTGAACTTGAATACGTTGTTCTCTATGCCTGTCATATTCTCTCGGAGTCGTTCGATGGCGAATACCTTCTCATTGTGTGTAAAGCGCGAAGTCATAGGAGAATCAGGCATGAATAAGAAGACGATAATGCCCCAGGCGATTGTAACGATACCAAACACGAGGTACATAATCTGGATAATCAGCGATATTCTACCTTGATATGAGAGTTGTTATTACCTGCCACGATTTAAAGGTTTTCGCCTTGTAAAACTGAAAGCCGTACGAGGCAAGGGCACCAACAATTGTGCCTGCACCAACGCCTAGATACCACTGTCCTACGTTCAGTGGATACTTAATGAATGCGGATTTAGTAACATACTATGGCAACTCTCAAAGGCTGTTCAGCACGCTTGTACCACATTCCTGTGATCAGGATTAAACAAGGGGCACTGGCAGCCTCGAATATTCCTAAAAGAAGACGAACTGCAATCAGACCCCCGAAGTTACTGCATGCACTGTGCACTAGGGGAAAATTAGCATATGGCTTTTTTATATAGAGGATGGTAGTTACCGGTAATAATAACACCCCACAAGATTACGTTGACTGCTAAATATTTTGCAGTCGGGAACTTTTGCATTAAATAGGCGTGAAGAGGTTGGAAAACCGCAAAGGTCACATAGAAGAAGGTTGCCAGATATGAGAAGTCCGCAGCAGTCATCCCAGTGTCAGCCGTCAAACCCATAACGTTCGCATAGTTGACTGAGAGTTTGGATTAGCCATTGCAAGATTATTGTTACAAAGGATCTAGCTTACTCAAACTCTTGTCAATGTATTGCAGGATATAGACGCCGAACATAAGAGGCATTACGAGCCAGTCAATCTTTGACACGAGTTTCTTCTCATCAATGTCAACAATCCCAATGTCGGCATCATTACGAAGGAATTCTAGCGCTGCGTCAAACTGGCCATCTGGAATCTTCTCGTCGCTGGAATAAATGGTCTCGACAGGAGCAGCGACGCCCACCTCTCCCGAGGATTGTTTTGCTTCACCCGACATTTCTTGGTCTAATTGATTTGAAGATAATAGACAAAACTGATATGTATTGGGTCAATATTACAACAGCTCAAGGTAAACCCTTTAATGGTCCAAGGGAATATATATACCATGCGACGACATATAAATGGCGTCCAGGAATAGATAAGAACTTCACATTGGTACGATAAAAGAAGTCTATCAGATAAATATAGGGGTTACACATTAGGAACTAAAAGGCAGCTAAGAATTATCGAAGATTCACAACTGAGGTGATTCTCGTGGGCCAACTCCTAATGCCTTCCCCACATTCCCATGCAGCATAAGGTTAGGCGTCCCATTACAATTAATCTCACTGATACAGTCCCGCTGACTAGTACTAAATAGTCGTTACTGATACAGTCCCGTCGGCGAGATTAGCTTGGCCGCCAATATTTTGCAAGGTCCCACCCTACACCGTTAGAACAATAATTTTTCCACGCCTCAGCGTTGCTTTGGGTATGCGCCATCGAATCGATTGCTCAATCGGCAATTCTTTAGACTCGGAATCGTCTTATCTGATCATGCGATTGGAGATAAGAATAGATTTTTGCCTTCAGTACACACGATATGTTCCGGAATGAAGCGCAATTCTCGGAATTTCTGATGAGAATGGCATCCAGACGCCCACTTACCGAATCGGTGCGGGACTGTATCGTGAGCTAGGGAGCGGGCATCCGCCGGAGTGCCCAAATTGTATTCAAAGTGTAGTCTTCGACTACTGAATAATATTTGTGTGTCAAATTGAGGATTTCTAGATTTTACATCCTCAAATCAGCGTTAAATCAGCTGTTCATTTGGCGATGCACCACTCTATGCCTCTACGGACATAGGTCTAAAAGAGTACTGGCATGCCCGTTTTCTATAGCCAAACCATGAAATTCAAGCATATAAGTCTTGCATCTTCAGATATTCCTACGAAACTACGAAACTTTAAATTTTGTGTGTAGTCTCTATAATCATTTCCTGCGAAGCCAAACATCTCTTCGTGTAATTATGTCATTAGCGTTATGGAAGCAGACAGTAATTCCTCCCCGAGGTTCGCTATTCTCGGCCGCAGGACGGAAAATACGCTTCGCTCGCTCTACGACTTTCTGCCAACATGCTCGATCATATGCCAATGTGAACGCGCCTTCAGTAGGAATTTACAAGGTTAATGAAAAACGTCTATGGGACACAATTCACCACACTGCCAAATGGGGTTCTACTCCAGACGGAGGTATCAGGCGTCTCGCGCTTACCGATGAAGACAAAGCCGTGAGGGAGTGGTTTGTGGAGACGACGAAAAATCTCGGCTGTAGCATTAAGATTGACGAGATGGGGAACATATTCGCAATTCGGCCGGGGACGAACTCTTCTATTCCTCCTATAGGCGTTGGCTCTCATCTAGATACTCAGCCCGCGGGTGGTCGCTATGATGGTATATTAGGTGTCCAGGCAGGTGTGGAGATGCTTAAAGTCCTACATGAGAATGGGTATAAAACAAATGCTCCTTTGGCCGTTATCAATTGGACAAACGAAGAAGGAGCACGCTTCAATACTGGCATGGTATCCTCAGGTGTGTGGAGTGGTCGCTATAAACTCGACTTCGCACATGCGTTGCCCGCCGCCGAAGATGAGTCGCAGACAAAAACCTTCAAGAGTGAGCTCGAGCGAATTGGCTTCCTGGGAACCGTGCCTGCATCTCACCGTTCTACCCCGTTGTCCGCGCACTTCGAACTGCACATCGAGCAAGGGCCGGTCCTAGAAATGGAGAATAAATCTGTAGGAGTCGTCACTGGCGTTCAATCCATGGGATGGCTAACAGTTACCGTGCATGGCGAGACACAGCATTCTGGTACCTGTCCGATGGCGAACCGCGCATGTGCGTTAACATCTGCTGCGCGAATGATTTCGCGGGTTGAGGAGATCGCACTTGAGGCAAAGGGTCTGAGTACTGTGGGTGTCATAAATTCCTGGCCACAGTCTCCTGCCACTGTTCCGAATAAGGTCATCTTTAACGTCGACTTAAGTCACCAATCAACAGACGTACGCGAGAAAATGATCAGTGACACGCGAGAAGAGTTTGCGAGAATTGCTGAGGCAGGGAAATGCACTGTCGAGATACAAGATATATGGAACAGTCCGGCAGTAGTATTCCATGATGACTGCATCAGTTGCGTAAAAGAAGCTTCGGTTGCGCTCGTAGGACATGACGCCGTGAAAGAGATGCCAGCTGGTGCGGGACATGATAGTGTGCATACTTCAGATATTTGTCCGACTTCAATGGTGTTCATCCCATCCAAAGGAGGAATTTCACATCATCCAGATGAGTTTTCATCGTCCGAGCAATGGTAAGTCGATCTACTTGCAGGAAATATCTACCAATAACTAATCATTTCGTGCAGTGCTCTAGGTGCGCAGGTATTACTTGATAGTGTTCTCCTGTATGATGAGAAGTTGAAAAGGAGCTGAGGTGGCGCAGCCGGGTGATGGAACCAGGTATATGGAGCTGAGGTGATAGATCAGTAGTTAAATAGATGCGAGGTATCACTTATATTAGAAATCGCGTGAATATGACAGAGCCTCATGTCCTGTTCGATTAATCTGCTCCGGCTTCCTTGGGGTAAAAGTTATTAAATCCCTGGAGTAAAGTAGATGACGAGTATGAATTCTCGTTTGCAACGTTATTTATTGAGAACTGGGTTGTAGGATCTATGAATGACATATTCATATCTGATTGGGATGAGAAATTTGAACCAGAAGGTCCTTGTGGTAGCTGGCTCAACGAGTATGGAATATACCAGTTGTTAGGAGATTTATCGTCAGAGGTAGTGAAATCAAATCCAGTAGACGGAATATCAGATGCACCCCTCTCATATGTAGTAGGGTATTGCGTATGGTGCGGATAGGCCGGCAAAACCCAGTCCATTTTTTGATCTGGAACCTTAGATGGCAAGACGTCTTGTGGTGGTGGAGCCTGTATAACAGAACTACTCTGTAAACCATTTTGTATTTGCCAAACATGCGAGGCCTGTTTGGGTGAATTATATGATTCTGACGAAGGAGATTCGCCTGACTTTTTCCGGGTTTGTGATTTCTTCACTCGTGATGTGACTCTGGTTTGCCCTGTCGAAGGGGTGCTGCATTTGATGTGACCTGAAGTTGACCGTCAATGTAAAGATTGCCTCGGTTATATTTGCCTGCCTACCAATCGAACATTGAACTCGAAAAATCCCCTCTGGAGTTGCATCTTCTCCGAGCATATCCAATGCATGCATGACTTCCACCTTCACCGCAACACATTGTCTCCCCAGGCGGACACAATTTGCGCACCTGCCCTGCTTGTCTTCGAAATGTGGGATACACCGAGCCTTTCGCTTTCGACAATGATCTGGTTAATGAAAGAGTTAGGCCATGTGTTTGAAAGCGGATTGAGAAACAGCAGGAACATACCACAGGCAACTGAAGCGCGATAATACCCCAGCTTATCTCCCCTGCTTTGAGCATAGGAGATATACCCTGGATGTGACATGATTATGTTGTGTTCCACTCCCAGGTAGATATACTTCCCTGAAGTTGTCAGGATTGATCGGTAGGGTTGGATGTCAGAGGAATTCTACGACTATTGAGTTGTTGGACTGAGGTTGATTTAGTGTATCTAGGAATATCTCCGGAGCAAGTCAAGTTCTTGTTGACATCGAGCTATTACTAATCTTACATTGCCAGCCCACTTAAGGTTATCACATGATCGTGAAGCTATTGCTCTCTGGAGTTGACGCGCCGCTATTCATACTTGTGGGCATGAGCAACTATAATATTTAACTACCAGGTCCAGACAATCCTTTCTTTCCCCAGTGCCGATGTTTCATGAATCCCGTGAACACCTACCGCTCTATTCTTGGCTTGGGCGCCTCGGTTCCCTGCAATCCCCACTAATACCTAACGCGCAATCCCCAAGTCCGGCCAATGAATTTATGGATCCTGCAGTACTATTCATGGTTCCTACAACTGTTTTGGAGAATGACTCTTGAATCCACCGTCCACACCAGCTAAATCTTGTATGGTTATATGTCGAACATTATACTCATTGGCCCTACGGAATCTGGGCAAATGGCCTTCACTGGTTTCAAACAGCCGTCTCACGGTGCTGATCAATACCAAGATGACTTCGCCGCATATTTTGGTGTCACGACACAATCAATGGAGGGGAAATAATCGGTCCGTGCCAAGTGGTGGACAACTCTGTCATACTCCGATTCAGTGGAATTCAAATATGATATAGGCACATCAATTGGTGCAAAGAGAAACCCACGTTGTCTCCAGGCAGCATCAAGTTACCAGGGCATGATGAACGAGAAGAGCTAGGTAATTCAAAATATGTATGACACTTCACGGCCGTTTATCTTCCCCCGTCTCCGCCATTGAGACTTCAGATTTACAAGTGTGTTCCATGTCAATATCTGCACGTCCTAGGTAGGTTCTATAGGTAGGTTCCGCCGGCAGTTTCCGATCGCATGGCCTCTATTTAAACTTTGATATCCCCTTTTTTTTCTAAAACTCAAAATCTGTCTTTTCAGTTCCCATGTTGGGCTACCCTTGGTATAATCTAGTACACAACAGTAGAAAGCAAAATGGCTTCCGTCGATGCGGGAATTCAAATCACGGTAGAGTCCAATAACACGTACGACCAGTCAAATTTGGGAGATGAAAAGCCAAGTTATATGCATGAAGAGACTGCTCGTGTGGCGGCAGAACGTGGTCATGTTGCTACAGACAAGTATATTTCCATCAAGATCTCCCGCATTGTGCTAACCAGTTAAGATATGGCAAACCGCTAGTACATTTCGACCCAGCTGCAGAAGCCAGGCTTCTAAGGAAGATAGATTTATTTATTGTGCCTACTGTTTCCCTCCTCTATCTTTTCTGCTTCATCGACCGTGCCAATATCGGTAAGTTTATGTGCATATTCTGCTATCTTGGTCTGATAATTGTAGGTAACGTAAAGCTCGCCGGGTTTATCCAGGATCTTCATTTGGAAGGCTACGACTATAATAAAGTCCTCTCAGTGTTCTATATTTCATATATCCTCTTCGAAATCCCTTCCATTATGGCATGCAAGTTGATCGGACCTGGCTGGTTTATCCCAACGATCTCTCTCGGTTTCGGCATTTGCTCAATCTGTACTGCATTGGTCCATAACATCCAGCAAGCCTTCGGAGTACGTTTTCTCCTGGGAATGTTTGAGGCTGGTATGATGCCGGGGATTGCGTATTACCTTTCCAGATGGTACAGAAGAAGTGAATTGGCATTCCGCCTGTCCCTCTATATCGTCATGGCCCCTCTTGCAGGTGCTTTTGGTGGGCTCCTAGCTTCCGGAATTCTCAAACTTTCCCATTTTGGAGGTCTTCACTCGTGGCGTATGATCTTTGCTATTGAGGGCATCATTACTTGTGGTCTCTCTCTGATATCATACATTACTTTGACCGATCGCCCCGCGACCGCAAGATGGCTCACTCAAGAGGAAAAGGATCTTGCCATTGCCCGCGTAAAATCTGAGCGTGTTGCTACGACCGAGGTCCTGGACAAGATCGATACGAAAAAGCTTCTTAGAGGAATTTTCAGCCCCGTAACTCTGGCCACAGCCTTCATTTTTCTCCTCGATTGCGTCACGGTCCAGGGTCTAGCTTTTTTCGCACCCACCATCGTCTCTACCATTTACCCTCACAATTCAGTCATCTCGCAGCAAATGCACACAGTTCCGCCTTATGTGGTAGGGGCTTTCTTTACTGTTCTCCTCCCATATCTCAGTTGGAAATTTGATAGCCGTACCATTTTCTTCATAATCAGCATCCCACCGGTCATGATAGGCTATATTATGTTTCTAGCCAGTAAGAATCCTTCAACCAGATACGGAGCCACGTTTCTCATTGCAAGTGGGGCATACTCATTCGGTGCTCTCTGCAATGCACATGTCGCCGCCAATGTTGTATCTGATACTGCCAAATCGGCTGCCATAGCCACGAATGTCATGTGGGGTAATGTCGGCGGACTGATCTCGACTTGGTCTTTCCTACCGTTCGATAGTCCCAATTATCATATTGGTAATGGGCTCAACCTCGCCACATCTTCCGCTATGCTTATTGTATCTGTGATACTCCTTTTCTGGATGAAATGGGATAACAAGAAGCGAGATTCAAAGAATTTCGATTCAGAACTGGCAGGTCTTACGAATCTTAACATAAAGCAGATTCAGGACTTTGATTGGCGCCATCCCGCATTTAGGTGGAAACCATAGGGTCCAATTAACGAAATGCCATGTATTGTTAACTGAAACTAGGATGTTTTGATTAAAACCTTAGCTACTACCTCTATTTTACAACTTTCGTGATCTCTCGTTGAAACCCAGCAAACAGTCGACCTGCATACCTTTCAACAGGCTTAGCAAGCAGCTCTTTTGCTTTTATCGTATTCATGAACGTAGCGTATTCAGGCGCGGCATGGGACTCATTAGAAGCTTTCTGATTCTCATCTAACTGGCCATTAGCAAATAGTACTTCATACCGAAAATAACGAAGGGGAGTGTACAAATTGCATGCACTATAATCTTCGGGTGGTCGTCCTCGACTGTGGGCGCCACAGAAAATAAAAGCACTTGTAACACGCCTGGGAAGTATGTTTCGCTTTTAGCTGTCACGGTAGTAAAGAGAGATTGAACTTCTTCTTCGCTTCCGGGCTTGGGAGTAATTATGAGGGTTCTGAAAATACGATCATCAGAGGGGTTAGACATAGTTATACTTTTAAAGAGAATAAATTAAGATAAGGCTAAAGAAGGGATTAGATTTCAGTAAGGAAGAAATGAAAGCGGAGGGGAATGGAGCTCATCATATCATCATGTATTTATTGCTGACATTACCGTGGAGTCGTATGTGCTTATGTCTAGTACGGAGGAACTAGGGATTATGATTGGCGTCGTGTACGAAGGTAACATCGGTTACTTTCCCCGCTTGTAGGCCAATAACCTTAATATTTAAGCGAGCTTGACCTGAGTTCGACTTCGAAAAAAAGATTTGCTGAGACTAAAGAGTTCTTAAGTAACTGATCATGGGATTTGTTCTCCAGGAGTTCAACGTATTCCAATCATCGTTGGGTGAAATCCAGGAACCACAATAGGATCAACTGTTGTTATATGGGGAATTATATGGCTTCTGAGTATTCGTAACATGTCCATATTCTCAAATCTTCTAATTAATAGCTAACTAATGCCATATCATCCAGCCGCCCAACTTATTCCATATCACCGTTATCCAATTCGTGACTTATCTCTTTACAAGCGGAGGAAGATTAGGGTCGGCCTTTTTGCAATCACTGATTATTTCGTCAAACATTTCCTTCTGCAGCAACTTGCCCGCTGATGTATCGACAATAGGAGCACGACTATTCGTGTTAGCATTGTCAAGCTGAGTGTTTATAGAGAGAGGAATTTACCTTGAAATCTTATTGTCGCTAATGTATTGGCCATGCGACTCGTTTCCGGCCACAGAAATAGCATAGATGTATGTAATAACACCATCTGGCAGACTCCTCGCTTTCCCTGCGAGAAGTATTCCAAAGATTGCTATCAAGATGAATGGGTAATTCGCCCCAAAATTTGTCTTCACGGGCCCTGGCGAGACTTCATTTAAGATTACGTCCCTGCTATCGACAAACTGAGCCAACTCCTTCACGAACATTGTACCCAGAAGCTTTGTGTCAAAATATCGAGTCATGCTGTTAAACTTCTTAGGGTTATCGAAATGTCCCAGCACTGTCTCGTCTGCTTTGATTGGCGATTTTGTCAACGAGTGGTCCCTTTGGGTGAAACTCCCGACCCAAGTTAGCCTCGACGGAGTAGATTTAGCCTTCGCTGTCTCTGCTAGGAGCGGGAGCATCTCAAGAGCCAGTAGAGCGTTGGAGAGGAGATTGACCTGGATCATCTTCTCATGTCCGCTTTTGCCCATCTCAAATCGCAGACCTCCAAGGCCAGCGTTGAGAAGAAGGATGTCAACTGTCTGCACAAGCTGTTTCACTTTATTTGAAAACGCAAGAACACTCTTATAGTCTTCTAGGTCGAGTTTGACAGCATGAATCGTTGTCTGAGTTTTCAAATCTGCTTTCCATTTAGCCTTCAGCATTTCAGCCTTTTCCACATCTCGAACACCCATTATAAGGGTGCCAACATGGCGTCGCACAAGTTCCTCACTGACGCCCAGTCCCAAGCCATTCGTTGTGCCGGTTACTACCACCGTCTGGCTTCGGAAATCGAGGTCGGGTAGTTCGTCCAATTTTGGTGCTGGCATTATGCCTGGGTTGATTCTTTGAGGGTTCGATATGTGTGTAGTATGAGTGCCCCCCGTAGACGCTTGCCGTGGGTGTTTTTATAAATTCCCAGCATCATCTTCAACTGCAGGAAGACCTCCGCCGACTTTATACTGAAAATATCAATTCCTCTTACTCCGGTTGTTTCCACCGCAGAAAGTATTTCTAGTAGCCCGCCACGAAAGAGACATGAAAGCCCAACTTTTTCACGCCGCCTTCATCACTAACTGGACGGAGAAGAAGAGTGGTCAATGGGCGACCCGCTTGAAATCCGGCACTAATCAGTGTGGCTCGTGCTGTGATTGGACAGGAACTCCGCGCGGACGATCATCTGTTAAACCCTTCTACCTCCGCTCCCATTTCTCTCACACCTGGAAGCTCCTTTCTTACGGCCATTCACGTTTTGATTATTTGCCAGAGAAGGAATGCCAATTTCCCGTCAAAAATCGTGCTGGTCTTGCCGGGTGGCTAAAGCTCGCTGCTCCTTGGCGACTCCATGCTCACGGTGTGCGCAAAGGGGCATCCAATGCACATATGAACATGCAGGTACTGGTACAGAGTGGCAGCGGCGGGAAGCGCATCGCCAGACCGGCAGACAAAGATTAATCAGACCTGCCAGTAAATCTTTGTCTACGGTGATGGTTAGCGGTCGAAGTTACGAGGCCTCCTTGGACGAAACCAGCGCGCAACTGCCCATTAACCTTCCCAATTTTATAGACTGCGGGTTGCAAGAGTCGACGTCTGCTGTATCCCCAAGCTTGACTTCGGGATTAATCAACTTCTTCGACCCCAACGATGGTCGGTCTGAGATATCAAAACTCTTTCAAGAAACGGCTCACGAGTATACGTGCCATTATTTGGACAGTACTCTATTATCGCCTGCAAGCCTGTCGCTCTCGATTCCACCTTCAAGCTTGAGCACACAGCCTTTCGGACAGTCTGTTAGCCAGACAGCCGATAAAAGAGTTGGTTGGTGGACCAGGAGTCAGCCTAGCCATTACCTACAGCAGAAAGCAGAGACCTATCTCACAGCCAAACTCCTTGCCAGCCAAATCATGGCATACCCGCGCATGATGATCTCCGGCAAGCGTCTTCCGCCCTTTATCTATCCACCATGTGAATTGAGTGGTCGCTTTCATGACTGTCCAGCAGACATGGCCCATCAATGCTTACCTCAGGCCCTAGCTATCTGTGCTGGTCTAGTACAGATGTTTTACACAAGGACCCATGGCAGCTCTGCCTTTATATGGGAGCAAATTTACGCGCACCAAAGGCATTTACATGAAGAGGTGCACATCACGTCTACTCTTATTAACACACCCAAAGCTTACTCTCTCTAAGCACCAAACCTATGACACTCAGACTCTGCTAGAAGCTTTGCAAGCTTCTATTATCTACCTTCTTATACAGATACGCAACCCAGAGCCAATAAACTTGAACTACACAGTCTATTTGATTATGACTACAGGAGTAAGCTTTCACTCAGAGTATTCTATCTTGCAAATAGCTAGACGGTTGATGTGGTATCAATAGGACCTAGCGAGACGATTCTACACTATCTCAGAGTGGGGCCTAAACGTCTCTTTCCGCTCCGGTCAGCGGAAGGACTGGGTGCTAACAGAAAGTGCAAGAAGGTATTTTGTGCACTAGTACCAATGTCTACAATATTCCCATCCTTTTATATCGCCGCTAACATTTATGCCGATTTTTGCAATAGGATCGCTTGTGTCCTTTATGAATTGAAGCTAATTACCGATTTCAATGCACAAGATCAACCAGATTGTCATGAGTATCTCATGGTTCCGCTTCCATGCTCTCGCGACCTGTGGGAACCAGTAACGGACCCATTCTGGGAGGGGCGTTATCGGGAAGACCTGGCTGCTCGAGGGCAACAGGCGACGCAAGGCTTAACCCTCGGTGACCTCGTTTCAGCAGGACAAAGTCTGGAGCAGAAACAAGCCTTGAACACACGCCGGGATAATAATACAATAATCAATTTAGATAAGTGGTGCGAGAAGGCGGACGAGTTTGGAATGGTCTTATGGACAGCTATAAAACTAGAAAGTATTATCAGAGAACATTGACCCTTTTATATCTTCTTTCAAAGCATAGCTTTGTATTTCTTTATATCGCATACAGTACTATTACAAAGTTAGCCTTTATGACTAATTTAATAATAAACAGCATAGATGCTGTTGATGATAATATATAAACTCTGACTCTGGATTCAGATGCTATTTATTACTATGGTCGTATATGATTATGCCTGGTATGGAGGAACTAGGAATTATGATTGGTGCAGTGTCCGAAGGTCGCATAGGAGACTTTCCCTTCTTTTAGATGAAATAGCCTTAAGAACCAATCATAGTGCTTAGATCTCTTTTAGTATCCACTTAACTTCTCCCTCCTCAACTCTCTTCCCAGCTGCAAATATCTCATCAAGTTCCTTACTCAACACTATGGGGTCAATATGCCACTCCCTGGGCATTTTGTCGAGAATGTCTGCAGACGTGACGAAACTCGAATAATTAATAGTAGTTTCTTCCTTGGGACCCCATAACCTTCCCAGAAAACCATTCTTCATCTCCTCTGATAAGATTTTGCCCTTATTAGCCTTCAAAAGCTCCCAACTCATCATATTGGGTTTTAGAGGTGTGACATTAACCTTTCCTAGGACTTTAGCAAAGACTTTTTTCCCTGCTTGACTCTCGATAGAGACAAGTTTTCTGACCCTGAACTCAGGGTTCATGCCTTGTTTTCGAATAAGTTCTTTGTGATCCTCGTCCATCTCAATAGGGAAAACTATCGCAAGTTTAGGACAGAGGACCGAAGGCGACAGTCATGCCATCCATGACGTTGGCTTTTCCAGTTTTGGTGTATTGCAATCGACGTCGTAGAAAGTCATTGTTTTTTCTTCGAACATGAAAAATCGTGAACTTATTGGAGTAGGGGGAATGTAAAGGAAATATCCTGCGCTCTGTCGGAGAATAGTCGTGGATGCTGATGAAGCCATGATTAAGCTACAAGGCTGCGAGCAAGGCAGGTTTGTAAACAAGAATTGAGAACAGAATACGATACCGAGTTTTCAACACAACAGTAATTTACCGCTTTGCAATTATTGTAGCTTTATTAGCTTAAATAGCATTGGGAATCGAAACCTTCGAAGAAGGCTATATCAAAGAGATGAGTGGAAGCCGTGCTATTTACCTACAGCTTGTGCAATGGATGTTAAGGTGGAATAAGTGCTAGCGGGATACAAGTTGATATGAAGGGGCAGAATACTCTATGATTGGGCAGCTACGGCAGCAGGTTTCAAAAGGCACTCCGGAGGACGAGGACGATTTTCAGCTCGAGTCGTCTCTTGCCACATATTCGATTGGCAGAGAACAAGACAAGCAAGAAGGATCAAATGAGATATGGGAAATGAGAAATGAAAAATGAGAAATTCACATCTTCTCTGGATGCATACTGTTCGCAATCCAGACAACGGATCCGTGGAATCTCTCGAAGTGAGTGCGCGAGAAATGCTCCAGCCTGATTTCTGGCCGGTACACACGATGGAACACATTTATTTTCTTCATTAGGATTTCTCGGAAGGCTGTAGGGATTAGCCATCTTTCACATGCAATTTATCAATACTGTGACTCTTTTGTCCGCCACAATGCAGCCTCGTCATATTCTTGATGTGATTGCTGTTGCCTGGGCATTGAGTCGTCATGTCTCAAAGGTTGGCTTTCAGCCCAACAACTGGTGCATATGCGACTTGCCACTTTATACACGCGGCTCTGACGACGAGTATGCCTTGAAGCAAATGACCAAAAGCATTAAAACAGGCTCGATTCCTCCTTTCATCGTTTTCTTTCGCCACATTTAATCACGTGATCCAACTCAATCATGAACAAAAGGTCTGTAAACTACTAAACATGAATATTACGTATCCTAAGCTGACTATTATAGGTCTGAGATTCCGGTCTCTATTGGGGCCGCCATTGGAGGTCAAGATTTCGCCAGTGAACAGTCAGGTCTACTGGATTTGATTGACAAACTTCAATTCGCTCAACTTGACAATGTCAAACTTCCCCAAATCGTCGTCGTTGGAGACCAATCTGCTGGAAAAAGCTCTGTTTTGGAAGCCATTACTGGAACACCCTTCCCTCGTGAGGCTGGTGCGTGCACAAGATTCGCAACAGAGATCAGGCTACGACGTTCTAAAGAGGAGAAGTTTTCCGTAAATATTATTCCCGATAGAAGCAGAACTCTTGCAGACCAGAATCGGCTGGCACAATTTGGTGGCACAGTTGATGAGTCTACTCCTTTCGATGTTCTTATGCGCCATGCTGTCGATCAAATTGCACCCAAAGGAATCCCAGGTAGATTCGCATCCAAAGATGTCTTGGTGGTAGAAAAGATGGGCCATCACATGCCTCTTCTCACCTTGATTGACTTGCCTGGACTTGTCCAGAATCCAAACAACGATCAATCAAAAGAAGATATCAAGGCCATTGATGACCTCACGAATGTGTACATGAAAAACCCACGTACGATAATTCTTGCCGTCATTGGAGGCAATGGCGACTTTGTTCAAGCACCCGTGCTTATAAAAGCGCGAGAATTCGACCCAACTGGTGGACGAACGATTGGTGTACTGACAAAGCCAGATCTTACAGCAGGTATTGGCCTAGAAGATAAATTCATAGCACTGGTCAACAACTTGGACAAGCAAAATGAATTGAGTCTTGGTTGGTACGTGTTATTAAACCCTGGCCCAAGGAGGCCAGGCGAACCTTGGCCTTCATCAGAAGAGAGATTGCGGAAAGAAAACGAATTCTTTAGGACAGGAAAATGGAGCGAATTATCACCTTCTATGTGGGGAGTGGCAGCCCTGAAGCAGAAACTCAGCGTTCAATTACAGCGTCACATTGGGAAACATGTCAAGGCTCTTCAAAAGGAGATTCACAGAGCTCTCGACGATTGCGAGGCCGAACTTAAGTCTCTAGGAACCGGAAAAGACACCGTAGGAGAAATGAGAGAGGAATTGGCCACGTTATGCTCCGAATCGAAAGAACTTGTTCGTCCAGCCGTTGAAGGTAATTACAAAAACCCTAGTGGCAAAGCATTTTTCCAATCTACGGTCGAACAAAAAGGGATACCGGCTCAGAATCTTCGGGCCCGCGCTGTGGAAGAGAACCAAAGATTTGCGAGACGAGTTCGTGATCTTGGCCATCGGATGAATTTCACATCGAGACCCGATTCTTCTGGGACAATCAATAGGCCAGGAGGGATGTCAAAGGAGGAGTTTGCGAGGAAAGAGGTGGAACCTCTCCTATTAAAATACCGAGGAACGGAATTCTGGACGGATCATAATCCTCGAATCGTCTATGCGCTCTTCCAGAATCATTCAGAGAAGTGGAGTAGGCTTGCCCAGGAACACAAGGAGAATCTGGGGTTGATCTGCCGGGAGTTCTTGGCTGAAGTTATTGATGATATCTGGCCACAACGGATGCAAGAACCACTTCGTAAAGTGTTTCTGGACCCTCAAATGAACCTCATGATTGAGAAAGCACAGACAGAAGTTGACAGATTAAAAAACGACCAACATTTTGAGGTTCAGTCATACGACCCGGAATACGAAACCCGACTCAATAAATGGTATGAAACAGCCACTCCAGAGAGGCACTACACAGTTGCAGAAGAGGTCTTAGAGAAGATGCTTATTCATTATGATGCAAGTCTATCTATACAGCTTTTTTTCATTGCTAACTCCAAATAGTTGTCCGCTAAAATCTTCATCATGAACGTTATCACTCAAGTGGTTGAGAGACATCTCCTCCATGGGCTCAACGACATATTCGATCCGGTGAAGGTGTGGAGAATGAAAGACCCAGAAGTTGAAGCCATCGCATCGGAAAACAAAGAAACTAGAGATAAAAGAATGGCTCTAAAAGCAAAGAAGAAGGCTATTGAAGACGCAAGAGACGTCTGCACCAACCTTGCCATGCGTAAAGAATTGAGAGCTGTAAGTTGATTCCTCATTGAAGTGCCATAATCTAATGCATTTTAGTACGGAGATGATGAGTCTGAAGGTGAAGGCGAAGAGGAGGAGAGCTGGCGGCCACGTGAGCGGACGAACTCAAGATCCAGCGGTATGTTTGGAACTACAGCTAGGAGGCCATTACCTTCAACACATTCGACACCTATTGATAATCGAGTAAATGGAGCTAGACTACCCCAAACACCTCCGGCATTCAGAAGAGAAGAACCCGCTCCAAGCAACTATTCCGCTTCGATAGTCGAGCCCGCATCTCCAGTGTCGTGGAATGAGCAATCTCCAACAGACTATCATCAAAATCCAATGCCCCTTCAGCAAGCCCCCCCTCCACCACCGCGACTCCCAAAGGTTCCTCATAATCAAATTGATGACCCGTACTCCATTCCTTCGCCACCCGATTCAAGTCAGCAACAATCATTCCGACTTCACGAAAGGGATCGTATACAGGAGGCAAAGGCGCACGAATATACAAATTCGTATCCTAAGGTAGATGGAAGGGTAGCACCTGGTCCTTCACAAGCCCAGAATAACGTTCCTGTAACTCAATCGGATTATGATTCATATAACCGATTAGATCCGCAGAGATTAGGCGGCAAAGGGCTTTTTTCAAAGAGGAAATAGGGTAGTCTTTGGCGTTTGTTGTCATGTTGGTCACGGAAGCTATGCTTCTTTTCATTGAATTTATGGGGGCAAGCCCCCAATCCCCGACTTCACTTCGTTCGAAGGTATTAGATTCAAATCTAGACATACGGTTGTTTATTAGTGTAGAACAATAGAGTATTATATTCCTTTCCGTGCTTTTTGAACAGCAGTCGAACAGTACGGCTCGAACCAATACCACCTTTCCATTATATTCATTCATCCAGTCATTATTCGATGCTTCAGTCCGGGAATTCTATTAGGACTCATAATATCCAGGCCAGAATCACGAAATGCAGGAGTCGATATCTTAGCGCTCGACTTCTTCCTGCCTGGTAAAATTTCTATATTCCGCCTCTCGAATCTTCTCAATTCCATCGTCAATGGCCTCTCCGTCACAAGATCCGGCGGGATATTTCCCAGGTAGTAATCTTCACCTATCATTCTCATGTCCTGCATCCGTTGAAACTCCGCACCCAGGTCCACACCCGAGTCTGATCTCAGGGCGAGGCCGGGCTCCTCGCCATCCACGCTTCCGTTCATAATCCCCATTCCCCTCAGATCCAGATCAGAAACCCACTCCTCCAGCTCGTCTGTCTGCTCTACGATGTCAACCTCCTCCACGTACTCCTCCACCAGATCGGCCATGTTGACCAGCTCCTCGGTTTCCTCCTGCATAATCACCATCAGCTCCGTCAGTGCGCTTAAAATCGCATCTTCCGCTTCCGCAATATGTTTCTGCCCCATGATTGCGTTCATAACCTCGACTATTTCTTGGAGGAGGCCGGTGAGTCTTGCGGGGGTGATTGAAGATGGGATCGGTGACGGTTCGAGATCGATGGGATACGTGTCTGGTGATGAGGTGGTCGATGGTGTTATGAGACTCAATGATTTCATCTCAGCATTCCTTCAAGTCTTATTCCGCACTCAACCGTACGCTTTCTCTGACTCTAATAATGTGATATTCTCACGGTGGAAATTGCAAGCACCGGTTTTCTACACTTGGTTGCATATTTACTCAGTTAAGTCAATAACCTTTATTTGTTTATTTACCCCTTAGAAGACCGCGCCATCACACACAAGCAGAATATCCAGTAGAAGACATCATCTCCATTCGCATTATTGGTACAGAAACATTATCCCAGCACTTGCATCATTTCCAGGGGCTTTTAGGGGAAAATAATATTTATTTTTCGCTTATCTGGGAGCTTCTCCTGAGATCCGTCCGATTTGCGGGGAACTACCCTGTCCATGAGCCAGCGCATAAATACTCACATCGCCACCTTTCATGCCTGGACACTCAATTTGATTCCTGAGGAATAAGAAAATATTATCATTAGACTATTTATTCTAAATTCTACGCTTAGGCCTGACCTGTAGGAACTGTCTGTCCAGAAGAGCAGACACATGTTGCTCCACTCGTGATTGGAGGAGCATTGCACACAACTTGGGAAATATATGGAAGAACGGTTGTGGTCGGACCCGGCCCACTAATAGTCTCCGCCTTAACTAAAATTGGAACGACAGCTCCCGTGGATAGACTGAATGGGATATGGTTCAAGACAGCCAAGAGACTTGCTCCTTCTCCAGAGTGGGTTGTGAAGCTCAACCAAGTGTTTCCGTCAGTCTGGAAAATCTGGTCGAGGAGCGTCTTCGAGCGCAGATTCTGCGAGGTTGTGGTCTCGGATGTCGAGTTGCGGAATAGAAGGTCGTATTCTGTGAATCCCGGCTCGATCGTGAAGCTAGGGAAGTTTTGTTGGATAACGGACATGTTGCTACGGCTGTCGCATGTGTGGATGTCGATACCCTCGCGAAGTAATTCCTTGACTTCAGGGATAAATGGAAACTCGGCAGGTAGGGTGAGTCCACTGAATGTGTAGTTTGCGGTTTGAAGACATCGGAACATGGGGCTGGTGTAGTAGCTTTGTGGGGCCTGAATGTTTTGAGAGCTAATCAAACTCTTCCACAGAGAATTGACACTTAAAGCTTGTTGAATGCCCAGGGGCGAGAGGTGTGCATCCCTCCAGGTCACGGTGTCGTTGCCGTCCAATTGGGCGTAGTAGCACTTGAATAATTAGACATGACCATGAGAGATCGATAGGACTTCACTCACGTTCCACGCCGGTGTTCCGTAAAAACTCTGGGCATCATTGTGTATTCCATCACCATGTCGGCCGATGAAAATCACCTTATAATTGATATTGCTAGGAGCAATGTAATTCAATCGGTTAACTTCATTTGCGAACCGTTCCCATTGACTCTTTTGGCCGGCGAGATCGAACATGGCATCGCCAACGTATGTTTGGTTGACCAATCCAAAGTTGGTTCCGATCTGAGGATATTAATGACAGGATCTCGCGATGAATATGCAGTTCTTACAAAATCAAAAGTGGTTTGATTAGTCGAATTGGAGTCTTGGAGGAAGTAACCAGGCACACTGGTATATGAAATATATTGGTTGAGCGGCTTCTGCTTCAAGTTCACAGCTTGCGCTGCAGCACTTGATACTGCGAGGGCCGCAACAGCAATTCGACCAAGATATCTAGCCATTGTTGACTTTTTATTTTCTGTCCAAACGAAGAGCGTCCGAGGGAAGAGTGCTCGGCTAGGTCGAATCGACTAAATTCAACCCGAAGGAAGGCCAGCCACTTTATATCTTCGCCGATCACTTTAGAGCTACAGCTTCCACGACAGCTTCACAGCTTCAGAACTTCACCGCAGCTCCCAAGCAGGTACAACCCCACCCACGTACACCACTTCTCCAATCGCAGGGGCAAACAATGTCATGTTCTTGTTTTTTTTCCTCAGAAGGATCCGCCGGAATCCGGAGTTCTGTCTAATGACGCCGATGACCAGAACCACCCTGGCTGGTAACGTTGCCAAGTTGTACGATATATTCGTGCTCTGTTGTATGTCTTTGGTCGGTTTCTAGAAGCAGAAGGTCGGTTTAACTCTTGGAGCGGGGTTAAGCCGGGTTTCTGCCAATCATTCCGGAACGTGATGCAGCTCCGAGGGGAAGCTCCGGCGGCAAGGTACAGATTTAGGTTGATGCCAATCAATAAATCAATATCTCTCAAATAAATAGACCTGACTGTCGATTTTAGTGCACGTTGATATATCCAGGGTCTGTGTTATCTGAACGCTACCGACGGGTTGAGATGGTGGCGACGGGTGGGATGGCGGGGAGCGGCCCAAGGTTTCACTCGGGCGCGCCACACCCTTTCAGTGGCGTACGAGTACGCCAACTTATAGTACATATGTCAGTCAGCCTTGTATCGCGATTTGAAAAGGGCCAGAAGATGAGAGCCTGACTCTATTAGATTATCTATTTGATTATTTGTTCAAACACAGTGAATCCTATTATAGTGCTCATCAATTGTTTATTCATTCTAGCAGTAGCAAGCGCTGTGCATATCTTGACGGTTTTGGCCTTTTAATGTGGTGTAATTTTTGGGCTTTCTGCTTATTTCCAGGATTTATAGCTTCTTGTTTGCGATTTACTTCTGTCTTTCGATATGCCAAGTTGAACCTGAGGCTTTTACAATGCCTCTCATGCACTTGACTTACTTACTTCCGATACGGTAAAAAATGGGATGATTGAGTTGCTTGCCAATGGGTTTAGTATCTAGTGTACCCACTTTGTTAGTTAGTGTTGAAGTCAGTATCACTTCGCACGTAACCTAATCGGGATAGATTTCTCCACAACACTATGTAATGAGAATATGGATTCTATAATAGAATTCCATAATTTTTTAATGATAGCTATGCTCTTCCTACTAAAACCTACTATGTAGATAAAAACACTGCTAAAATATATAAAGAAGGAGTAGGTCTTTGATCTATCATTTCAAAATCGGGCAAAGTTAGGACTAGGGTTTGGGACGAGATCGATGGGCTGGTCCCAATAGAGATGCTAGTAGACACAAACTCCACCTACAAGCTGAAAAAGAAGAGGAACGATAGGCCCGAAATTGGCTGCGGAGATACGAGTATGTAAATTAAACAAGATTAAGAACTAGATCTCAGTGAATTGTCACTCAAGGCCGCAAAAAAGGTGGCGTTCAAAAACACGTTGATGTTCAGACAATTTGTGGGATTTTGAGTCACAAAGAGTGTTTATAGCCTTGCCATTGGAAATAGAAAGTGCTCGTATCGAGATTCCGGTATCGAACTACCTGTTGCTCAATTTGGACCAAAGGACTATCAGCCTCAACGTAAAATATTTCAGTACCGATTTTCTACCTTCCATATGTACGGACAATCTTTTTCAGTGAGATCCCGACACGTTGACCAATCTCAATTACTAACATTCGACTGATTATTGGTAGTTTCTGGATAGAGCATCTGTCCAAATCGCGAAAAATGATTGCTTGGTTCCTGTCACATTTGTATTGTCGTCATCCATTGAATTACGCATATTGAAAAGGTTTTCAAAGGAGCTACTATCTAACCCCCCGTATCAATATTGGACCAACCTGGACCAAGGAAATTGTAATACACCTTTGACATGGAAACTCTGATTTTGACCGAATTAATTTAGCAAATCAGTGAGTAGTATCATATCTCTTTCCGGCCTCAGAATCAAATTTCTCTCCTGCCAAATTTGCTCCAGATTCACCGCAACTTCTCATAGAATGCTTACGTCTCAAAGCTAGGGAACTTCTAACACAATATCATCGTAATCTTTGGAGCCCAACCATGCAAACGAGCCAATTGTACAGAACATCGCTACTGTTTTGGGCTGCTGCGCATCTCGTCAAAGCTTGCTCTTTGATCTATTGACAAGGCTGGGCAGCTATTGAGACTATAGATTACAGATCAGGCTGTGTGTTAACAACGCCCTGCAAACTTGGATTTGTCCCACCTGCACGGCTATCGCGGCTGGTACTGGTCAAGCTTCTTCACCGGTCCTTAAATGGTTGGTGCGCTGAGCTTCTGAAGCCTGACTTGCATGGGCAGGGCTGCAGGAAGATGACTTGCGGTGTAGATCTTTCAGAGCCTCACAGAGAAGAGAACGATAAGATAAATATGCAGATAAATGAAAGCTGGTTTTTGAAAACTGCGACTTCCTCTCCTACCACAATGGCAAAGCTTAGTCAGCGATTCTGTTGCAACCCACCAGCTGGGCGGAACGATCAATGTTGGACTCCCTCTCAGGATTCGACTTCCGTTTTACAACCTTATCGGAGAGGATTCAATAACAATGGAAACTTTAAGACGATGTTGGATTCCCAAAGAGCTCTTGAAATTTCAACTGCAGAACTCAATCAGATTGCATCTGTCCCAGGAATTCAAGGAGTGACAACTACTTTCGAATCAATATCCGAAACCACGTTCTCTTCGTGGAGACTTGAGGACAGTATGCATGGTAGGAATTGCACTGATTTATTTCTGGGAAGCTCTCAAAATTTCTTGGAAGTCTCAAATACAACTGACTCAGATATATGTGGCCAAAGTCGACATACTACACCAACTTATGGTATGGGACTCTCCGAACAACATTATAATAATGGAACATCAGGACAACTAACCTCGCCTTCACCTCAAAAAAGGATGACATCCCCTAGTTATGAGGAATTGTTAAGTTCTGACTCCTGTTCCCCTGTTTGTATTGACAAATCTTTGGATTGCCATCTGCACAGAGCGAGAGAAGCCAGTATTGACAGTTCAGTGCCGTCAAATAATTCACTTAATGCTTTAGGGTTCTCCAACCTAGAATTTTTGGATTCAATGGACATGGTCCCGCCAATGCACTCCGACTTAACAAGGATGATTGGTACTTCATGTAAGTTTTTAATCTGGCCTCACAGAGCTGTATCTAAGATTTTGGCAGGGCAAGAAGCCGAGTTTGAAGAAACAGATGAAACCGACAATCATTCTCATTCTTTCCAAGGTTCGGAAGCATCAGCCAATTCCATGTGGCCCTCACCTTCCCCAACATTAAATGCCACTTCATGGAACGAGTACAGCAGTCCACAAGCTGAGTCTCTTTGGGATAATAGATTTCCATGGGAGATATTGGACATAAGCGGAAATGATGAATTCACATTGGCCTGGGAACCTGATTCCGAGCTAACCTACTCCACGGTTGACAATTTAGCGCTGACCAGACTTACTGATGAGGCTCTCTTGGACCCATCCCTGCGATCTGACACGTTTATCGACGAAGGAAATGAAGTCAATACGTCAGATATACAGAAAGATACCGCCATATTTCTTCCTCAGATTCAGATCACTTCTCCCAAAGGGAGGAGAATCAAGAAGAAGCTTAATCTTTCTACTTTTACAGATCCCTTTAGCCTATCTCCGAAATTTGATAAAACTAAACGTAAGCCTCGGGGCCGTAGAGGCCGTTTGCAGCCAGATACAGCCAAAAGAGCACGTGAAATGAGGAACATCAAGGCCTGTTTGTCCTGCAGGATAAATAAAGTTAACGAATGTATTTTCTAATCGAAATGATTTATCGCTGACTTTGAGTAGTGTTCCCCCGGGAAAACGTGCTTTCGATGCAGTAACTTGCGTGGGTGTTCCTTAACTCCAAAAATTTGTATTCGAAATAATTTGTACGACTTTTCAAAACTATTATCTCCAGGTTAGCTCTCTCGTTGTCTTAAATATTATATAAATTAATTTTTTTTAGCCCTCCTTACCTTCCACCTAGAGGAACGAGCAGTCGATGAATTAGCTGTACAACTGAATCCTCACTTTATAGATAATGAATTTTACATAGATCTAACAAGTGGAAGAGGTCATGGGTCGATGAGGGTGCCTGTAACTGAGTACAAGCCGCAAAATGAACAAATATCATCTATCTGGGTAATTACGAGACGTAATGGCATTCCCCAGTTTGTTCAGAAGCGCGCCGTACCTGTAGCTTTGCGAGCAGATAATATGGATGCGGTTACCGAAGCGTGTCGAAATTATACTTCGTCAACGGCCAAGAGGCGGCGAGACATGATCCTGCCACCAGGTGAGAGTTTGGGTCATGTATCAAGGAAGATTTTCGAAGCCATTACTCAGTTTCATCGATCACAGAGCGAGTGTTTTGACGTATGTTATCCAGACTATGTGAGCATCCATTCACAGCTGAAATGAGAAATCTGGTATAGATCGAGCTTCTAGACAAAGCCATGGAGATATATTCCATGCTACACTTCATGAGAGCGACGATCCGTTACACTCAAACTTCCGCTAGTCAATTGACTCAGTGTTTAAAGCCACCAAATGTAAAGATTTGGAACTCCAAAATTATATCACAGCCGTTCAACAAGCAATTGAAGGCTGTTATGAGCGGACTTTTTCAAACGCTCACTCGAGACTTTTTTACACAACTGGAAAGGGAATTGAAAACAAGGTCCAAAAGGTCGTGGGCAATATCCTTCTGTGCAATCTGTATCCTCTGTCTTTGCATGGAAGATGTTCAAACCGCCGTGGACGGCTTCGTGATGAACAAAAGAGTTCGTTTTCCGATGGAAAGCTCACCATCAACTGAGGACAGCATTGAAGTCTGTCGAAAATTAGACGATCTTCCTTTCCAATACGTCATCGAACTCTTTCATGGTACATACAAGAGCCGTAAATTACGAATGGTACACAGGCAGGACTATGTTTATAACCCTATCAGAGACGGACCTGAAAATGATCTAAATGAGGGCTTAGATCAAGAAGCTACAGATCTCATCAACGAGGTCCGACAGATTATTTTTAATAATGGTAGGTGTTTATTTGAATATGAATGAGATGTTATTAACCAATCATAGGCGATGAATTGCTAGAAAGGTCGAAGCCTCCATCTTTTGGTAGAGGGACTGATGATTTAGTACAGCACATGTTGTTTCGAGATACAAACTCGGGAAGATTATTGTCGAATTTTCTATTATCTTTCGAACAAAAATTGAACGCGGTTAATTCATTATGAGGACCACAATCTTTTAAGTAATTGATTTCCAGGTCTAATACTCTCAAGTGGGAGTGCGATGTATCTGGTTTGACCGTAGTAGTTAGCGAATCGGTTGAAGTGGAGAATAACGACCTATAGATTATGATAATGGAGGTTCTCAAGCCTGAGCAAAAGAAGAATTGTCTGAATAACATGTTATTAACAATTTTGGCTCAGCGATGTAACTCTAAATTCAAGCACTTTGTTTATCTTGTCTTGCACAGCTGATTGGCCGAGATCTTACTGACTGCACAGCCAAAGATTGTGAATAGGTGAAAAGATAGCTATGCTCAAAGTGATTTTGATACAAGAGCCGAGCGTACTTTACAATTTCCTGTCTCCCTGGCAACGCCGAACAATGACACATCCAGCGGCTGCAAGTTGTAACATGGCTCCGAGCTTCGAAATATCTCATCTCCATATATTTAGGCATCCAACGACATTCGCTGATCACTTTGAGGGATCATGATGCCGAACGAGAGTGACCCCAACCGGAATCCAACATTAGGACTCAAACCTAGTACCGATACGTAGATATTAGCCGAAAAGACAGAAATATTCTGCGATGCCATGTTTGTCAAAGGCCACCCTTCTGGAGATTTGGGATTTGGAAAGATCTGGCCGCACACACCGCTACGGAAATTCTGCATTTGGACAGCTCAACTATTGGCTGGGCTGCAACAAGGTTTTTTGCGAGGCCTTTCAGATCATTCTCGACAGCCTTGATCAATGATTCGCTATCGCGAAGCCTGCGGCCTTTAAGTTGATTCGAGTCGCTGCACAGCGCAGCCGCCACGGCATACTTGGATCCACCTTTGTGGGAATTCACCACTTACCAATTGAGTAGCATCAGAAGTCGCCCTCCGAGAGAAGCGCCCCGAGTTCCAACCTTGCTGATACATGTAGATTGGTGTACCTCAAGCTATCAACAGATGGAAGAGATACATGGAGCTACATTGATTACGCCCTGTTTGCCTCCCGCAACGCCCTGTGAAATGCCTGTCGATATCGCCCTTTTGACCACATTAGGTCACCTGAAGGAAAAACAAAATAGTAAGCAATCTTGGCACGTACAATATCAATTATACGGTCAAGGTAATCATTGAACAGCTTCTACTAGGCCAAATATATCAGGGCACTGCTTTTCGATCTATCTGTTTTGGGACTAAGCGGGGTCATGACTGTACGTCTCTCTACACCTTTCTAGCGTGGAGGCCCTCTAATTTTATACGCTGTATGCTGCGGATGTAAGGTTGATGAAAAGAAATAACACCCAGTGACTCATAGGGCGACGATCAAACGCTTTCGCAAGTCTCTCGAAATGTATCTTAGGGAATGCACATCGGGATTTCACATTTGCGTAGCGAAAGCGAGTGAGGCCCAATTAAACCAACGATAAACAACTAGCGCTTCGCTTTTAAGAGACAGTTTTTCGTGATTTCGAGCTCGAATCAGTATAGAATAGCTAGCTGCCTTGACAAATGGTGACACACAATGGCAGAAAATAGGCACAGTTGAGTAGGACCTGATAATGCAATTATTTACCGAGAGGACATTACTGAATAGTCAGCTATTCACTTAACCATCCTAGATACTGCGAATGGACAAGTTCAGGGAGGGGACGGCTGGAGTGCGACCCCCTGAGTATCGAAAAACTCCGACATCTGCGCCTTCGCCATTCGCGGACGCTGAAATAAGATCTCGTTAATCTCCGTACGGAGGCCAGTATCAGGTCACCGAGCCGTGGCTGGCTGACCAGTGCTATAATGCCACTTTTTAGGTGTAAAGGGGCGGCAAGGGCGACAGGGCCTCGCCCTTTTCGACTGGGGAGCGGCCAGCCTATTCACTACACACTATCAAGACACGATAAACTGTCAGGTGAGAAAGTAAAACGGGGTCTTCCTGGGCAAGTAAAATGATGCCAGCTGACGTCTTAAATCATCGCT
Organism: Haplographium delicatum; assembly: GCA_037952705.1. Classification (NCBI taxonomy): domain Eukaryota; kingdom Fungi; phylum Ascomycota; class Leotiomycetes; order Helotiales; family Hyaloscyphaceae; genus Haplographium; species Haplographium delicatum. The sequence goes on from JAPZPC010000034.1 coordinate 131,859, forward strand.
GTCAGAAACTCATGACCGGGCAAGAGACGGCTCAATGATCTCCGCTAGGAGAGAGACATGCGCTGATGAAGAACACTCATTGAATCGAAGTACGCTGCAACAGCGAATATGAATCCCTAGGACGCCAAAAATTTATAGTTAAGAGGTCATAACACACACTTGAGAACTTGGTCTCGCCCCTAAGGTGTCACCTCCTGCGCCTAATATCAAGCTCATCTGGGTGCCTAGTTTCCGTGGTCGCGGGAAACTATCCTTCGGGGATGTAGGATCTACCGAACGCTAAACGGCCTTCTCTCCATATTCGTCCGAGCGTTGAATTGGCAGTTCTAGTTTGATACAGACATCCAGACATCCGCAGACAAACCCATTCAGAGTACATTTTCCCGCGCGGAGGAGTCAACAATGCACTCCAAGACCCACAATGTGTAGTGTGAAACTTTGGTCTAGACCAGTATCCATGTATTCTTGGTTGAAAGCCACCCGATATTCTAGGGATAGCTTCTGCTATCCACTAAACTCGTCTCCGCGAATTGCCCTTTTACATTTGAGGGCGTTCGTATGCGGAAACACTGCGAAATCCCGCAAATATACACTAAATCTTTTGGTTCATCTGGTGGCACGGCCAAGTGGATCCCCTATGGTGGCGCTGCAGCTTCTCGGCTTTGATCATTCATAATCGAGCATATGCTCCATCTCTCCCCCCAACATCTCCATAATACTTCTCATCAACATATTCGCTTCTCCATAATCAGAACTCCTCATCGAAGACTTGCCCCTATAACAAACCAGACAATGGCAGCTTGCTCAAGCCTGATTTCGACTCGAGTGGCCCGCAAATTTCCCGATCTCCATGGCACGCTGTCACCGGCCACAGGAACTCCTGTGAACAAGCTGGTACGTAGGAGATTTTGTCCTGGCAACATTACATAGCGCATAGAGAGAGAATATCCGGCTGACCTGTGACTAGATAGTGAAGATGGCCAACACTATCGATCATCCAACTACGGATCGCACCGTCCTTTTCGCTATCCGTCCTGACGCATTGAAGCAAGGAAATCCAGGCATCCAGGAAGATGGAGTTGCCGGTAGGCGAGGAATCTCTATTTTGAGCAGCATGAATACTGGCGAGTTATCTATTGATGTGGTTTGGCGTGGAGCTGTTGCTTTGGATCCAGTGAGTAGGCAAGAGTGTTGAGGCGCCTTCCATCTGACGCACCAAGCTCGGCCAGGATGCCTCCGTCGACTCTAAGTTCTCTGACTTTGTCACTGGCGATTTTGTAAGAGACACTCTATGCTTCCCTAACTCAGAGCGTTTGGTTTGCGGGCGGGTTGGATCGCAGCGCTCGCTACGGTCAGTGCGTCGACTCCGAGTCCAGCTGCTGATAGAAATCAGGGCGCAGGGAGCGAGAATTCTACTGCGGGACGCCATAATCCGATTGGAATCTTTCCAATCAGTATAGTAAGGGCACCATGTTTGGTCGGATAGAAACCCAACACTAGTTGGCTAGGCTGACTCGCTCTCGTCAACCTCATCTCTGACATCTACCATAGGATTTGCTACTCGATACTGCTGATCATGGATCTGCTTATGATGATAGAAACAAAAAGGATGATGAAAATACAGACGAGGATGGAAATGACGACGACGACGATGATGATGATGATGACTGGGAGGATCCTGTTCGTCCCCTCCAAATCCGCTCCTCTGAGGTCTAACATCACACTTGCTGTCACGTGCTACTAGCCATGACAGATCTCGTGACCGGGGAAATAAAAGCTGACGATTTCAAACAATAGACATTTGGATCTGGTTGAAATCTATACCTTCTCTGCGGGATGAGGTTGCTCTAATATCTCAGTAAGCGAGAAACGCTTTTCCTCTTTAGTTACCGAGCTTCACCTGAGGGAGTCCTTGCAGGCTCCTGCAGCCTCATTTTTCCGTTTGCCAATGATTCATTTTGTGGTACACTCACTAACGCCCGAGTCAGGTTGGAGAGCAAATCTTGATAGCCTCAGCTGTACTCGGTGTTATCAACTTTTGAAGGTTTAGCCGGGGTCTGCTGGTCTGATTGGGGTGTATATGTGGGGAGCTATCATTCTGTCGTTAGATCTCATGTACCGTGCTCAAATAGAGTAAATGTTTCAGAACAACGCATTTTGAAATCTGCTATCTGATGTATTCAAGTTTTACATAAGATGAAGTGAATGATAAATTGAGAACCCTCTTTGTATGCACCATATATCATATGTATCCATATAGTCTGCTCTTGTTCACCCGCCGCATTCCGCATCTATTCAGCATCCCCACTCAACCTACTCCGCATCCCACTGAATCTTCATCGTGGTTGGGAAGGGGAATATAGTGCTCTGATCCGGGGTCATATACCGTGTCAAATCATAAGGCCCTTGAACTTTCTTCAATTCCCCTTGACTCTCTCCATACCATGAGCCACCTGGGCCAGAACCTTGAGCCCTCTTCAAGCCTTTCAATCCAAATACCACTTTGAACATCGTCGTCATTGCTTCTATGCTTATATCCATGCCTGCGCATTGATGAGAACCGGCGCCATAATGTAGATACGAGTCCAAGGGTCTGTCCAGACGGACTTCGGTCGGGTCTGGGAATACAGTTGGGTCTTGAGATGCGGCGAGTATATTGATGAGAACACGTCCACCAACGGGAATCTTAGTGCCATCAATAGAAGTCGCCGAGGCCGCATCACGATACAGAGTTACTCCAGCGCGCAGACGAGCTCCTTCCATGAAGCTAGATACGTTAGATAAGCCTAAAAAATATATCAATGGAACTTACTATCTCATAATCTTCTCATCCGCTTCTTTGGTGTTGGCTTTTGAAAGATTGTAAAGGTCTGGAATATATTTGGCACCATCCCCTAGGTAATAGTCTAGAGATTCACAGAAGAGCTGGGATTGATTCGCAGTCATTGCCGTTGCGGTGGGGAGACTACTCAAGTTAGTGAAACTCCAAACTTCGGACACATCCTTACACTTGACTCCAAACGATGTCTTTAACCGGTATCTTATTTTCAAGCATCCTCTGAATCATATGGGTACCGTATTCAGTCAAAGGGCTGGTCTGGTGCAACTTTGCAAGCACATCAGCGATAAAACCAGTAGCCGCAATAGCCTCCGTGTTAAATAGGATCATCTCTCCCAATTGCTGAGCAAGCATACGAGCCGCTTCTCTAATCTGAAAGCTTTTGGCTATATCATCGTTGAAGAAAATACAGATGAAACAGATTGAGAGAACTTGGTACATCTCTTGCTCGGTATAGATGCCATATGGGGATTCCTCCGTCTTGATCGGTAAGCTAAAGACTGAAGCTGCAAATCTGGCATGAACAAGATTGGAAATATCACGAACGATATCGACTTCATAAATATTTTGCCCTGGAACCTTGTAGCTGTAGGATTTGAGAAGCTTCGACATTGTTTCCGTGTAGAATATCTTAACTTCAGATTGCCATTTTCCTGGATAGAGGCCCTTCTTAACCAAGGCTCTGGAAGATTGGTTTGCAGCGCTATCACCTGCCAGGCAATAATCGACTCCATTTTGCTTTTTGGGCTGGCTTGTCAAGAATACGATGGCCTCGTCCCATGTGACTTTCCAATTCGTCTTGTCGTACAGGATCTCCTTCGCGGTGCCGTAAGATGTAACGATGAAAGGATCAGGAACGTAAACAGGCTTATCCCATGAGTACTTGTCGGCTCGACCCAGGGACTTCAGAATGACTAGATTCTCTTCCGGAATTACAAAGGGGAAATGAGCATAGACAGAATTACCCTTGAAATGATTCGGGAAAGCTCGGAAAAAGAGCTTATAAAGCACTGCTCCGTCGTCAACGGTAGTGTCGTATTGGACTTCATTATATCCCCAGCTTGTAAGATTTTTTGGTGTGTAGTCAATGGTGTAGAATCTATCACCCCTTACCAATCCGACGGCATCTGATAAAATAGAATACGAGGTTGTGAAGTTGACACAAAGACCTGAGCCTGGGGTCATTGGAGGCTTGGCTTTCTCCGCTACCAAACCTGGATACAACTCAACAGAATCCGGGTTGTCGTAAAGATTTTGTAGTTTTTCAGCAACAACCGGATCGGGATTAATATCAGTGAATTTCGAATGCCTGGTGAGACCAGCAAATTCTCGAAACTCGTTGAGAGTTGCCATATTCCACGAACGAGCCTGCAAGATACCGAGGATTTCTACCGATCGCAGGATTTTGGGCACCCTATTCGCTCCAAAAGAACCTGCAACATCTTCAACCGAGGACTGAATAATGGAAACCAAGTCATCATCATTAAATTTGCCATTTGAATCACGAGTAAGTTTGGCAAATGGTCGTTTCAGGGGATCATCGCTGAGATTGGACTCGAAGACCCGGAGTGTTTGAAGAAGCTCTCCCATAGTCACATCCTCAGGCTTCTTCCCCTTGAACATTTCCGCATAAACAGCCTCGGTCCATTTTTCATCTTTTACTGAAATAGCTGAATGCCATCGGTAGACTAACTTGTTAGAGCGAACAGCTGCAGATCGGAATACTTACTGAGATTAAATTCTGCCGAGACTTGGTTTCCTGTTCCTTCGGCAGCTGGGGCGTTGAAAAGTGTTTTCCCCTCTTCAGTTCGAGGATCAAGATCCCACTTCGTTCCCGTTCGATTCAGGTTCAAAATAGTCCTTACATAGTCCTTGAGAATAATATTGGCGTATAGACCACACGTGATCAATCGAGATGTCTGGAACAAATTGTTGTCGTACTTGACCCATGCGTCCTTCTTCGCATCTGCTTTAGGTTTCGTAAAGCGTCCTTTCTCATTGATTCTAGATATATTAGACTGAGACACAAAACCAAGAATAAACTTACAAAGCAAGCTGAGTGGCCACGTGATTATGAAATCTGTTAAACATGATAACCATGGCCCCAACTCCTGGGGGGAAACCTAGAATTCTCTTTTCGGCAAAGCAATCAGGCTTCAACATCCCATCCTGCATTGTTCTAACGGTGTTTTGCTCTTCCTGATCGCTGCCATAAAGAGGAGCGAGATCAAGATAGCTACTCGTCCCCGAGATTGTGAAATCCTCGTGATCCTACAAATTAGCTATGAATTTAGTCTCATAGCCATTACTCACAGTTCGGAAAATATCATGAATGATGATTGTAGCTAAATAAAATAGCATGCTGGAAATCTTATTCGGATGGGGTTCGAACGTGTCTCCTCTGGCCATCAAACTATCGAATATAACTCCCGGATCAGGAAGGGCGATATTTTGCATGATGGTCGGCTTTGTACTCCTGGCATAGGGGGTCTGCGCAGCTCCAAGGTCCGGAATACGGATATTATTGTTCGCTCCATCAGCGTCACGGTACTGATATTTAGGTGAAATATTGGTGAGAGGAGGATGGGGCAAAGCGTTCCAAAGATTATTGACGAAGCTCGCAGTCAGCTGATTTCCAATCGCCGAATTCTCACCCAACTTGCTCAGTAACCCGACAAGGTTTTCCAAAAGGAATTTACTGTCATCTTGGGATCCTTTGGCCTCGGAATTGAGCAGGGAGAGAAGCGTTTCTACATCTTTGAACCCTAGTTTTGCCAAATCGCTCAGGAAACTTGTCATTTGAACCTGATCTGGGTCATTTTTAGGGGCATATGGCGTGGTCGGAATAGGAGCCAGAGATCTAGAGACGAGCTGCTTCACAGAACTCAAGGACGCTTCGACCTCCTTGCGCCAAGCATTGGGTTCCGTACTGGAAGTATTGACCTTCACCGTTCCATTGGGCGGCATGACCGGCGATTTGCTAGAGGTTGCTGGCCCAGGCTGAGGATTTTGAACAGGTTTTGTCTTTTTGGAAGAAAAAGGCCAGAGTTGGCTGGATCGCTTCTTTTTCAATTCGGGGCTTTGGCGGTCCATATTTGCAAACTCGCGGGCTCCAACCAGTATTAATATGAGTCGATTGAACTAGGGATTCAACAGTTCTGACGGATCGAACAATCACGCCAACCAGGACAGACGTGGTGGGTCACAACTGAATGTTCTTTTGCAGATTCAAATAGTAGAATGGGTTGAGCATGCAGAGGGAAAGGATGTCTTATAGCTTATGCAGCTCCGGAGCTCTCGCCTATCATATTCTGGTCTCGAGCACAAGGGGAGCAACGGGCTGAGGCTGAGGTTGCCTACTCCATGTTCGGCCGTGCCACATGCATGTACGACGGTCTCTAATTTCGAGCTGTGACCCGCTCCCGCTCTCAAGACCCTTCGGGCTTTACCCCAATACTACATCGCTCTAAACTTTGCGGGTGCGACCCAATCACGGGCGGTGTATTGGAGATGCCGACGGGGAGGTTTGAAGCTCAAGCAAGACTGAAGCCATTTCTTCTGCATATTACTGCATTCGTACCATTTGGAGGGATGGCGCCATTGGGGCTTGCTGAAAGTTCAGCTCGGCTTCAGTTCGGCAGGGGCTTCTTTTTATGGTCCAGGGATAGCAGTAGGCATAGGGTGGTCTAGGCACATGGGGATTGCCAGTCCTACGCTGTACGGAGTACTGTACTACAGTATACAGTATTGTAGCTGACGTGAGACCCCAATACCCGCTAAGGCTTCTAGTAGTTACTCAAGTGCAACATTATTCCGGTAGGGCTGGACGTTTCAAATGCTTCCCACTCATATATAACCGGGCGAAGGTTATCTATATATCTTGATATATTTATGAGGATATTCTATCAAGGACCCCCAGCATCTTACCACCTGACACTGTGCACGACGATGCCTAAGAAGTGCAAAAATCCGGAGTGCCCGAATTCTGGTTCCAGGCTCTGTTAGTTAATTTAGTATTGTGGTACAAACCATCCAAGTGAAGTCACAGAGTGCAGAGTTAATTATTAAATGCTCACTGTGTTATGCAGTACCTGGTTCAACGGCCACGCAGCTAATCAACGCCAGCTTTCAGCGAGTGCGCAGCGAATGATTAGTGGGAGATTGACGACGTTATCGCTGTCAAGGACCCCGCTTGACAACTGATTCTTCTAAGACGATTGTCTCCAATTTGCTCAAACCCATTTTGATTTTCGCACAACTTTATGAACAAGTCGTTTTTCCCCCGCCATTAAGCAAGTTTTCGCGGGCGTTCAGACTTTGTTCTGTTGCGTTATCACATGAATGCAATCACACTGCCTAAATTTTCTGGAATTTATTAGTACCGTATCACAGATCTACGGTTACACTACATCACTGTTGCATTGATTCACATGCCAAAATCTTACATCTCGAATTACAATCCATGGAATCAATGATATTGCTCTCCTGCATAATTGGACAACTTTAATCTGGGAATGAGAATGTTTCCCACGAGTAGCAAGCAAGATGAGATGGGGTTTGCGCACATTTCATGACTTTCGGTTTAAGCCGAGAGTTTATCAACAAGGCCAACGTCAGCAAAACTCCTACAATAAAATTCGAATAGGCATGGTCACTTCCACTTGAATCCAAATGTTAAGTAGATCTTGGCAGAGGAGTTTGAATGGACCAGGGCGGTATCAGTTCTGTTTCAGCCGACATGCTGAGTTTCTCACTGGCTGAACTACAGTGGAAATCATATTTTGTCCATTTAATATCGAATTATGTTTTGAAAAGGGACAACAAGCCCTCCACCAACGTATGTTATTTAAACGGTCTCTAGGATTACTCGAATACAAATCAACTGTACCTCTCAAACTTCCATCTCCATTTGTTTATTCTCAACAGTCAACACTGTCTCCAAATGCTCATATTTCAAAGGTGTACCCTTATGCCTCGCCAATAATTGCCCTGCTTTCAATATATTCTTAATCTGTCTCCCATTAATATCCACACTCGCCAGCAGCTCCATCTCTCCCTCTGTGACCTCATGCTCAATCCCTCTGTCAAGAAAGTTTTTCCAGACTTGTTTTCTGGCCTTTGCATCAAGACTAGGATATTCCATAGTAATATGAATTCTGGATTGGAATGCTGCGTCCATGTTCTTGATACGATTGGTGGTAAGGAATAAGATGCCTTCGTAATATTCTAGCGTGCGAAGGAAAATAGACACAATTTGGTTCCGTTCCAGATTATTAGCTGAACGAGCCTCTAAGAAGACATCACATTCATCCAAGAGCAAAACGGCGTTCCATTTCGCCACCATTTCCAGAATTATGTTAAGGCTTGATTCGACTCTTGAAGAGTGCGTGCCGAGATCACCAGCGGACATCATGTACAATGGGACTTTCATGTTCTCTGCGACAGACTCGGCCGTCAAGGTTTTGCCAATACCTGGGCCGCCGGATAAGAGCATGATTATTCCTTTCCCTTTTCCAGAGATCACATCGTCAAATTGTTCCTTGTGCTTGACTTGAGATTCGGCAAAGGCAAGGATCAGTTCCTTTTGGCTTTGAGGTAGGACAAGGCTTGAGAACGCAGAATCATTCCAGACAATTTCGGAAACGGAATCGACAAAAAAGGATAGCCAGCGCTTGGTCTTGAGTGCATAGCCTCTGACAAGTGGGCTGCAAATAAGGCATTGAGAGTCGGTGAGTGCTGGCTGTACGTATTCATTGCCAACAAGCGAATATGCTTGAGTCTCGTTAGAATCAGAGTAAGATTCTTCGCTCGAATCATCATTCGAATTTGATTTGAATGGAGTGAGTTGTAGAAGCATGTTGGGGTTGAATTTATTATGTGCAAATGCATCGCTGGATTATTAGTTCTGGTACCAAGGGAAATAGGTGAACATACATGATAATTCGACTATCGACTGTGACTTTAATATCATTCCCGCACATATCCTTGCCGATGGCAAACGACTTGTAAGCCTTGTAATGATATCCGTGGAGATTTTCGAAAAGCTTGCCACGCTCTAAGAGCAGGGTTTTGATTCTGCTCTCCTCCGGATGGAATTCTAGAGGGAATGCTTCGAGAGCGGATATTTGGGTCGTACCACCAAAAGAGATGATCAAGTGCTGGCAGGTGGAATAGCCAAATTTATCCCCATCCCAGTCCACCTTTTGAGAATTGACTCCATAACATGGTCCATACTTGGAGTGTTCGAAATAATTCCCTGAAACAAACTTGGATGCGCAATCACGGCCCCACTCTTCAGTATACAGTGTACAGCCGGGCTCAAATAGTGTCCAGAGATGATCAAAGGTAATGACTTTATTCTTAATATAATCATTCTTTGCAGCAATGGTATCTTTGAGCTCTTCTTGAAGGGTGCTGTAGAGTAATTGAAGGTGTTTCTTTGTTTCTTCGTCATTCTCCTCAAGAGCCGCAGTAAGTTCGGTCCATCGATGAACGAAAGGGTCGAAGGGGGCTTGGAAAACAAGTCGATTGAGAGACGGTGTTACGCCTGGCATTGTTAGAAGGAACAAGATTGATTTAAAATGCCATACCAGGATAGTCTTTTAGAACATTGGCCAAAACAGCCTTCAATAGAGGGCTTTGAATGACAATGCTGTCGATTTCGAGTTTCTTCCTCGAGTCAAAACTCTTTTTACTACGAACAAGAATAGCATATCGAGCTGTGAGTTCATTCTCAGCGGCCTCATCGAGGTCCTCTGGATATTTTTCGGTCCAAGTTGTTCGACCTTGATCATCTTCCTTCTGGTAGAGGTTTTTGATATCGCAATCCATACCAACCTGCTCTTCAGCATCAATTGGATCATTATGACCATTCTCTTTCACCATAGTTCCATTTTCCATGGATTTCTCATTCGCCTGAAGTCCATTTTCGAATTTGAGACTCTTGGCAAGGCCAGAGGCGACCTCTGGTGCCGTTTCTATAGCTCCTGGAGCCATCGTGACCTCAGAAATTTTTGAAAATTGGTAGGTGATAGATGGAGGATGGAGAAGAGACAAAGGATGAAGATGGAAGAGGTGAATCACACGACGAAAACTTGGAATGTTTAACTCTCGAATTTATATTGATCTTTCAAATTCTGTTTTGGTCGTCTAGTTTAGGCTTCGACAACAAAACTGGCCGCTTGAGTCACTCGACGAAGTCTGCCTCCGAAGTCTGCCTACAAAGCCTAGTGAAGCAATGAGCCAATCCAAAATCAACACAAACCCATTATCAAACCCAAAAACGGGAACCAATCCTTGCAAGATATGGAATTCACATGATCCAATAAATGTTCCCTCCCTGTCCCAGTGGGACATCCCTACCGCTCCTGCGTGCGTAGGATCTAAATTCAGACTCAATGATTCATTTAGGATACTGATATCCTAGCAGCTAGGCCCCAATAATCAAACTTAGGCAGCTGAAGGCGATCTTCGATAGACAGGAATCAATTCACCTGACGTGGTTGAGTTGGGGAAGTCGGATTAGGCATGCATAGGTTCTACCAAGGCACGTGACAACGCGCTAGGCTAAATGAATAACTCCACTTCGTCGCGACACTCGCGTTTTGCCACTCTTTAACCCCACCAGATGTCTAATACGGGTCGTCAAAATGTTTCGAAGCCTCTCTGCGGCAGAGAAGGCAGCCCTTGAAGGTGAAGGACAGGATTACGATACCCAGCAGTGTTTAGAGATGCAGGATGAACTTTTGTCTGTAAGGATCGGCAAGCGTCTTGCTTTTTCCTTGCAAGGATCAAGGGGCTGAGCACTGACCTTTTGATAGAGCAGCCCTTCGCGGCCGACGAAGGCAAACGCGGTAGAGGTCGCGTCCCATTTCGATGGCAATGCGACAGCTGATCAAGAAGCAATAAAAGTTGACGTTGTTGCCCAGCATATCGAATGCGGGGCAGAAGATGTGAGGATTGTTAGCAAACACCCATCAGACTTCGACGCGGCATTGTCTGCAGTATCCGTGGAGAATGCTACAGCTCAAATTAAGAGCCTCGGAAGGAACAACGGCCTCGACGAGTTGGAACATCTACGAAATCCTAACTTCAGGAAGGTCCTACGGCAGAAACTTAAAGGGATGGAAGACCTCACGCAGAAGAGCTCTTTGTCTTTAACCCAGGCAAACTCGGTCTCGGTGTATGAGCAATACGACCTTCAAAAGAGTCTCAGAAATCAAATATCCTCCACGGCCTCTCCAGGTAATGCTGAAGATCTAGATATAGCGCAAAATACAGCTCCTGAATCCATACACTCAAAGCAATATGCCTCGGCCAAAACGCAATCGACAGCTTACACGTACGAAACAAATGACTCTCGGCACGTCAGGATCGAATTCAATCCGGAACCTGGAGATGATATCGAGGAGATACAAGATAACTCGTATGGGCAGGTCTACGAACCTCAAACTCCAGCTCCGCAGATCAATCCTTTTGCACAAAAGGGAAGTGTCATGAAAATGAACGACCTGTTTGGGGCTACGCAACCATCCTCGATCGGTCGACATCTTACAAGTCCTACATCGTCTCGACCTTCTCCAGATGTCTTCAACTATAGCTCACCCGCGAAAAGGCAGCGGTTAAATTCATCCCCTCTTGGAGGACAGACAGAACTAGCCTACACCTCACCGTTGCAGTCCTCTGTCCGAAACCTACTCGCTCAATCTGCAGACGACTCTCCACAGGTCACAGTCCCACGCACATCCGGAGTTCAATCATTTGATACTGGTTCAAAATCGCAGGGAACACGATCTATACATGAGCCACGCCCATATGTGTCTATGAAAGAAAGCCAAGAAAGAAGGCGGGGCATGAGCTCGGTATCAGCATGTTCGGATTCAGATGGATCAGATTCGGACATAGAATCGATGCCCCGGAGAAGAAAAAGAAATTTCGAACGTCAAATTCACGAAGAACTATCTTTGATAGGCAGAAAAATATCATCGAGTAGGCCAAGTTCTGCTCATTCAGCTGTTGTCGAAGTTCCCTCCACTGGCCGGCGCCGTAGCTTGCAGGAGGATTATATTGCACAATGTGAAGGGAGTTATGCGAGGGATACTCAACCGGACGACTTTATTGCAGATTCACAAACACGTCAAAGTGAAAATGGGGAAGGCCTTTTAGCTGAGGTGTCAAATAAGAGTCGAGCAGCTAGACCTGCATCACCAGGCAAGTCTTCAAAGTCGGATAATCCTGAAGCCAGAGTTTCAGCAAACGATGGTCCGGTGAACGACCATGGTGCAGAACAAACCTTCAATATTGGAAACAGCGCAGACCAAGAAATAGCAGAGCAACCTAGCCTACCTTTGCAGGAATTATCTTCTATTCAAAATAATCTCCAGACGCCTGCGGTGCCAAAAAATCAAACTATGTCGGATGGGCCCGAGACAGTCCCAGAGACCAGCCCTTCAGAACCACGCCTTCGCCCAATGACTGAGATTGCCACTATCTCCTTCGGAAATGAAGATGATTTGATAAATATTCCGGGATTCACTCAAGATCCAGATTTTGATCACGCTCTGGGGTTGATGTCGTCGCCAGCACCTAATATAAATAAGATTGGCAATGAAATGGGGTCAGAATTAGACAACTTACCAAAATCGCCACTAACACGGCTATCGATGTTACCTCGTATTGAAGAAGGAACGGGAATTGTGTCAAGCTCGCCGCCAAGCAGTGTGACTAATGAAGGTCTTGCTACAACAAATCCTTCGGCGAAGCCTTTGGAACCAGTCACTGCGTTACCTGGAACTGCAAACTCCGAGGACACTGACACTGCTAAGACCAAGGTGTCTCCTAGGCAGAAAATGAAACATACTGCAGATCTTCCATCTAATCAAGATGAAAATACTCATCTTGGTAATTTGGAGAAACAACCTGAAATTGAAAATGAAAATAAAGGTGGTAAAAATCCCCAGAATGATGAGAACGAACCCGCACCGGAACTGAATGAGCCACGAGAAGGAAATCCGGAGGTGGCAGATGTTGAAGCCCCATCTACAAATCGAGCGGGGCTCAGGTCAAAGGCCGAATTGAAAGGTCCATCCCGTGCTTTGAGGCGCTCTGCACCTAAGAGTACCCTACGTCAATACACCACAAAGAAGAGCCCCGCTGTGAAACCCAGCACTGGAGGATCGAAACACCAACCTGCAGTAGATGCCTCAGCAACCCCAAAATCCCCGAAGGAAATTCTCGCCGGTATCAAATCTGCTTCACGATCTTTGAGACGACAGGCAGCTGTGAAAGAAGGTGAAAAACAGACTCCTGTTTCGAACACGAAGCGTACGGCAAAACGAAAGTTCGCCACGATTATAGTCGAGTCTGAATCTCCTGCTCTTACTCGATCATCGAGACGTCACTCGATAGCACACAGCTCAAAGGAAGGGAGTGAAGTTTCTCTGGCTCTCCCGGGACCATCTTCCGAACCTCAAACCAGAATCACTAAGCAGTCAGGGTCTTTATTCAACAAAATGGCTTTTGCAGTGTCCTATGTTAAGCAGGAGACCGAAAAGAATACTGTTATCAAGCTTATCATAGAAAATGGTGGTCAAATACTCCAAGATGGCTTTGACGCTTTATTTGAAGTGCCAAAATCACGCGAAGATACTTCTGATTTGTCTCTATCGCCATTAGCAAAGACACTTGGATTCGCTGCCCTGGTCGCTGATGAGCATTCTAGAAAAGCGAAATATGTACAAGCGCTAGCTTTAGGATTACCTTGCGTGTCAGGCCGTTGGATTATGGCTTGTGTTTCAAAAGGAACTGTTGTCGATTGGTCTCCATACCTTCTCTGTGCTGGCCAATCTACCGTCCTCGGAAACGCCTTCAAAAGCCGTATCCTTCAACCTTATTCTGCCGTGGATGCCATCTTCGCTGATACTTTCAATAGAAGAGACAGGCTTCTTAAGGGAAAGTCAATATTGCTAGTAACAGGCAAAGGAAAGGTGGAAGAGAAACGCAAGGCCTATGCCTTCTTAACTCGAGCTCTAGGTCCCTCGCGGGTTGGCCAAGTAGTGGACCTACCTGAGGCACGAAAAGCATTATTAACCTCCGAAGAGCAAACCCCTTGGGATATGCTTTATGTCGATAGTCATGAAAAAGCTGCCGAGTCTACCGTCTTCGGGCCTGTAGGCTCTTCGATGTCTCGAAAGCGGAAGAGAGGTCCTACACCAGCTGACGATTCTACCACCCCGAAAAGGGTCAGGGTTATCAGTGATGAGTTCATGGTTCAGAGTCTGATTTTGGGACAGTTGTTAGATGATTGAATGGAATTTGTATGAATACTGTATCTGTATAAAGAGGAGCATATGGCCTCACTGTAAAATTTGCACGAAAAGGTGTTTTGCACGGCGTCTTAGGCATGGATCATGGCTACGGATGGTGTATCGGTATTTGCTCAGTTTCTCTTGAGTGTTAATGGAAATCACAATGTAAGATCGAGGCGGGGTTGATACAATGCCATTTGGTGGGTACTGGCTGGTTATCAGCAACGAGGTCAGGAATGTATACACAAGAAAGAGAAAGTCTCATAGAAAATATTCATTTAGCTACGACTATGCCTATGGCAAGAGATAGAGTCGCTCCTACCAGAAAGAGAAATATATTAATATCACATGACCCTGGAATAGCCCTTTCTGTCGAAGCCTTAACTGCAGACCTCAATTTCAATATCCGCGAAATTCTTCCAGATACGTTCCGTCTTTTTCTATTTTATTTTTATTTTATATCTCCCCAATTTTTCTATTTGTTATCATCTTCAATACTTTCCACAAAGTGTCTTAAAATTCGAAGACATTGTTCCAACGGAGCGGGCCATGTTGTACCAAGAACAACAATAACAAAACAAAAACAAAGCACGGATACGCGGCACGGCACGGTACTTACTGCACTGCACGCTCCACCCTCCACATGCTGTACCACATGGGTACTAACGATAGGCACGATAGGCACGTAGAGAAGAAAGACAGGCGCTGCGGGAAGGAAAAGGCCGCGTCTTGCGGGTTTCTGGAAAGGCTGAAAGTATGAGGCTAAAGGGTTGGAAGGATGGAGGGCGGACGGCCTGAAGGCTTGAAGGCTAGGAAGAGGGCAGAGAGTCGGTGAAGGATAGGTGAGTTTTTTTTGCTTTGCTTCGATGATTTTTACATTGTTTACAGAGGACGTGGCAAGCCTATGTGGACCCGCTGGAGGGTGCTAAGTTGTATCATCTCACGTTATTCGTCATTCTTACTGTACGGTACGCCGTCAGGATATGGCTCCGTACAATGAATGCATCGAACATTGACCGACAAAAGTCTAGAATGCTGAGAGGCGATAAGAGCGAGCTGGAAGTAAATGAGGGGTTGGATTTCTTGGCGTTTGCGATGCGTGCGATTCCTATGCGTTGGGTATGCAACGTTTGTCTGAGGCGAGAGGTGTGGTGTCATGGGAGCCTTACCTCCGTACTGCACAGCACATCACGGCGTACAGGCGGCTAGCAACCTGAGGTGTGATAAGGTATATCGCGCTGCATATGGAGTCTTTTTCTTGCTTACAGTAAGTTAGCACTGCGTAGCTTTTGGCATGTTAGAAAGCAACGTATGGGAATGGTATGGTCGAAAATATTTCAATTTCTGGCGGGCTAAAAGTGGCTTTCTAGTCTACAGGACGGCTGGATGTTAGGGCTGAGAAGGACGATGAGTTGTGGAGGGCGTCAGAATCAACTCTGCGATGTGAGAATGAGAGCGCGATGAGTGGCCGGGCTTGCAGGTGGCATACGCTATCTGGATGTGAAAATACTAAGCGAGGCATACTGTAGGCAGCACCGGAACGCAGGGAGAGACCCTTGATTCCCCTCAATTTCTTTGCGTCAAGTGTATGGATAGGAAGAGCCGTTTTGGGCTCGGGAGTTGTTGAAAGGGGAATTGTTTTCCGTTGGGGGTTGTTGTGGGGAGGGATGTGTGCAGAGGCAGAGGGGTAGAGGGGTAGGGAAAGTTGGAAGAGGCTGGAAGGAGGCGGGCTGTTGCGAACGAAATGCATCAAGACCAGGAGATAGGAGATAGGCGGTCGGATAAGGGCCAGAAAACATGGGATTAGAAATTGGAAAGGGTTTTCTTGCTGGAGGTGCACCATCAAGGTAGTCTAGCGAGCTTGGAATGGAATCCCCTCGATCGTGAGCGGTGGGAGAGTGAGAATAATCAGGATGTTAGATGTGCATATGCTAATACTTGGAAGGGACAAGTTCGGTCTGTAGTGCGACGACGCAGAGCGCTAGGACTACGGGATTTTCTTTGCAAGATGCAAGATCCAGTGCCGGAGAGTAACGGTCCTAGTTGGAAAACGGGTGAGGAGTTATACTTTACAGTGGCCCGGGAAATCGAAATGTCAAGATCGGGGATTGTGGCCGTTGATCCTGATTCATGATCACCATCGTTCCCGTCACACTTGGCGATGTGATGTAATGATCCTCGGGTAGGAAAATAAAACACGAGTCGATAAAATATCCAACACGATGGGAATTGCCGCACGAAGGGATAATTGGAACAGCGCATGGCAATGGCGCCAAACATGGGGGATCTTGAATCTTGAATCTTGAATCTTGAATCATGATTAAAATCAAGTGAGATACTGGCGGCTGTGGGCTTGAGCTTAGAGGGCAGGGGGTGAAGACGGCTCCGAAAGAAAAATAGAGGGGCATACAGATGTAGAAGCATCGGTATTCCAACCGAAAAGTAAGAAAATCAGCAACGGTAAGGGACAAAACTGGGAAATGGATTAATGGCCGGTGATATTGCAGAACCGAGCAAGTACAAAAGGTGGGGTTGGGTGGGTGGCATGTTGATATCGCGGTTGATATTGGGATATTGTGCTAGGTATAGAAACTTGGAAGTGCTTGAGCGAGGAGCGAAACTAAACTTGCTGGAAATGCAGATACTTGGACGGGTACTACGGAGTCGAACAGTGCATACGGACCCTACGTACAGGAAGGCTCCGTTAGAGGACCGCACAGTGCGTACAAACTAGATGGACGGCGCGCCGCGAACGGTGCGCCAGCGAGCAAGTGAATGGCAATGATAGTCTTACTAAGAAGTCTAAACGGTAGGCGGCATTCGGACGAACAGGCTAGATTCGTACGTGACATGGTCTGATCAAACACCACCATCGTCATGATCGGGACAAGAGAATAATATTATAAGATACAGTAAAGTTAAGATTTCACACGGGCTGATGATGAGTATTGGGTACTGCACGAGTTATTCCCCACCTCGGAAAGCTTAGCACGTTTCGGCACGTCAGATGATAAAGTCGTTTCCTCGTATGCTCGATGATCGCTCATCGTGGCGCGGACATAATAAGGTTTTCTTTAAAATAAAAAGCCCGAAAAGAAAAATCGGCGAAAACGGGGGTCCCACCCAGCCACTACGGTTTGTAAACGCCACGGGAGGCCAGAGGGACGTTTCGGAAGCGCCGAGTGATGGCAATGGGCAATGGGCAATGGGCAATGTTCTCTGATTATCCTGGGCGCGAAAGATTACAGAAGCCCACGGGCGTACAGTACAGGGCGTGCGGTTCCTTGGCATGAAAATAGTGGTACGGGGCGGTACATAAGCGGTGAGTTCTATAATTTTCGTCTGATGAGGACATCAGGACGAGAGGCCAGGGAGAGGAAAGGAAAACTGTGAAGGGTCCGAAGAGCTGGAGTGGGATCGGCTGTTGTATCCAGGATGCCGGAGTTTTGTCAGACGAAAAGTTATTTCTGAGTGGATCGCCGGAATCGTACCTGAGTGAATATGTACTGCGATTTGCGATGTACTCTAATGTATCAAGCGTGAGTAAGTGCCGCCAAATGTACGCAGACTTAATAAGTATTTGTACCTCCGAGTCACGATGCTCCTACTATCTACATGTGACCAGGTCGAAAGCCAAGACTTGTAAGACCTAATGCCACTGATAGAAAGCATTCATAAATCCTCAGTACGTCAGAGACCGAATATGAGACCATGGCATGGCATGATATGCATGATGCAAGCATGGGACTAATGCGCAAGTTGGCTTAGTTTGGCGGCTTGTTGCCTTGATCAGGAAACTTGGCGAAAGAGCCGCCAAGGCTGCGTGGTGAAGAAGCACGAAGATCACCGTTTAAGGAATATAGTCTACGTTATTACATAAGTCCTCTCGGAAATATTATTATATAATTTTGTAGGGCTCTGTTGGGGCGCTCTTGGCGACAGCGAGGGACTACTGTAAGGGGGAATGAGTAAGTACAGTAAGTGAGTAAGCCAAGAACAGAACGGAACAGAACAAAGAGGAAAATATTGAAATAGGAAAGCCTCGGATGAAGTTTAGATGGCAACTATTGTCGATTATCAACTCTGAACTCTCCTGGATGGTGTCATTTTCTGGGAACATGCCGTAGATCGATTATTCAGGACGTCCAGTTTCAGACAAACTCATCAAGTTTCACGGCCGAACAGATATCTGGGGAACCCGTTTTTGCGATGTCGTCTTCTTCAGGCTCTTCTATCTCTCCGTGACGTCCCACTCAAGGCGGAACCGGAAAATGCCCCTGTCGCTCACGCCCTGGTCGGCGCCAACTCCAAGACTCCCATCCAAGTATGAAATCAATCTCGCCGCGACTTGGGCCTAAACGAGGCCAGTAAACTCCAAACATACGTCAATGTAAAATAAACCATGAAAACAATTTCAGTCCTCCAAATCCCTAAATCTATAGAATCTTCATCATATAAACCATACCGTACCTGCATCGCCCATCACCTGCTCTGAAGCGCTCTATTCTGCTGGTCGTCGTCTTACACGTTGTGTCTATACAGTATATCCTTTGCTCCTTCCCTCCTCCCCTCCTTCCCCCAGACTCAGCTGCTCTGCACGTCGTCGGATTTCTTTTTCTTTTCTCTTCAAAATCTTCAACATTGTCTCTCCACAAACCTCCAATTAATTCCGATTTGTGCAAGCCATATTCCAGGCAGTCACAGGGCTGCACACAGCCCAAACGCCGTAAACCTTATCGCGCAATTATTGAGTCCACGTTCCGCCGACCACGTTCACGGCACGTACAAGGTTTTTTCAGCTGGCTTGGACCAGGCTTTAACCACCGTCAACGACTCAAGGACGCCGAAACCAATAACAACAAACAACAAGAACGCGCAAAAGAAGCAGACTGACCGAAGGGCCGCGGACGCGCAGACACACTGCAACTAAACAACTGAAAACGTCAGCCGGAATCGAAGCCCCACTCCCCAACACGAAAGCGAGCTCCAGAGCGAAAAGTAGGGTAGGGCAGGGCTTTGCTTGGGCTGGGGCTGTTCTCTCCATCTGCAACTCTGCGGGCAGCCAGAAGAGGTGGGGTTTTCCTTCAAGCTGGGCTCCGTTTGTTCTTGGGATCTGTGAGGCTTGAAGGCTTGAGGGCTTGAGCGCCACCACCCATCAACAGCTGATTCTGTGGCCGGAACGAGACGCGCGGGTGGTCGGTCGGCCGGGCTGAAGACTGGGCTGAAGGACCGACTGGCTGTGGAGGAATCCAAACAAATAGCCAGGTAAGACTCCATTTGTATTTGCATTTTTTTTGTGCGCGCGCCGTCGGCATTCTCCTTAGCTTTGCTGCGCTTGGTTACTTGGCATAATTCCATTACTGTATTTCACGGCCCAGCAGTCAGGACTGGACGAAGGGTCCTGTGCGATAGAGTCCAGTCCAGTACATTTACAATGACATTCCCCCGTCCACCCCCCCACCCCTCACCCTGGATCTAAGACCGGTTTCTTTTATTTACGTTGGATTTGATCTCACATCATACAAATAAATATACATACCTTATTATATTTATATTTGCATCACACGGAGAGCATCAATTGTTGCATCTCCTGCCTCTGATCGGCCGCTCTGTAGTACAGAACCGCGGCATTTGAGATCTAGGCCCGGCCAGCGTCGACCGCCTCGCCCCCCCACAGATAAAGACAAAGGGCTCAAGCAGGCAGAGCAGAGTCCCAGCTCGCGTCACAGCGTCCCACCAATTTGACGGCGATATTCCTGCTTTGACGTCCTTTCACCGCGTGTCTCGTTTTGGATGCTCGTATGCTACTGCGGCACCACACTGCACTGTACTCTACTGATCTATGCTTCCGAAGCTTGCTGGACCACGCTAAACCTTCACAAGGCATTACGGAGTAGCCGTACGTGGTATTGTGCATTCCCATTTCCACTCCATTCCACCGCCCAACCACGAGGCTCTTCCGAATATCTCCTCGACCTCCTCTTCTCTCACAATCTCTATCCTGCGTCTGTCGCTCCTCGAAATTCGCTGCCTCTTCAATTGATCTATGAGAACAATCTCTCTCGACCTGGTGTCACGACGGCGATAGCGCGGGTGTAATTTACCATCCGACGCCCCACCCTAATCGTGACGTCCGCCAGCTTTCCCGAGCTACGACTAGAACATTTCCAAGCGCCCTAGTTCTCGCACACGCTGTGTAACCGCGAGATACAAAGGGATTTGGCACTTTACGACGGCGGTGACTTTCACAGCTCCCGCCCATAATCTGCGACTTCGCACAAGGATTCTACCTTCACTGCGTAGACCTTCCCAGTTATGATGGCCGACATACCTCGGAGGAAGCCTATGCCTCCTGGCTATCAAGCTCCCCAACCTTCCAACGTCTACGGACATTCACGAACCCGAACAACTTCTTCAAATACGTTTCCTACTGTTCTGTACCCGCCGCAATCACAACAGTACCCGAGCAACATGCAGGTTCATACCTACACCTCTCGGCGAACCCCCTCGAATGCGACCTTCTCCACCGCGAGCAGTGGTAATGCCCCTGTACCCTTTCGACAATCATCTCAAGACCTCCGAAGGTCGACTTCTTCTCGATCAGGCGGGCAGCCAACTGGCTATGTAGCCCTAATGCGAAAGCAAAAGGCGACCGTTTGGTGTGACCGATCTCAACACGAAGATCCGAGGCTGCTGGCTCAGCAGAAAGCGGCGAAGATAAGAGCGACGATGGAAGTTATAGGTACCGGGCGGACATCGACTATTGGATCAACCAGTCTGGGAGGCGGCAGCAGGGTCGCCGCCAAGATTAGACATCATGGCAAGTCTGGATTGGTGGGATACTCCCCTGGAGATCTTGTTGGCGGCGTGGGAGGAGTTCCCATGCGTTTAAGCGCGAGTGAGGTCGAGGGAGGGGACAGCGATGATGATGCTGATAGTGGAAATATGCAATATGGTGGGACGTACCACCAAAGGACGGGCAGCGGGCGAAGCAGCGTAGGGAGTGGCCGAAGTGGTCGGAGAGGCCTGACATACTCTCGACAATCAGGAGCCAGCTCTACAGGAAAATGGAGCTCTGGAAACACGCCGCCCGGTGAGCGAAATTCTATGGAGGATCTAATTGAAGCGGGTGAGACACCGGTCCCCGGCATGCACCAACGGGAGAAGGACTACTTCACCACTTCGAACGGGAACGGGAACGGAGATGGGACCCGCAGCACCGGGAGTGGAAGCAGCGGCGAGAGAGCCGATAACGTGGCCGAGCTGAACAATTCGGACGCGGCAAGGCTGGCAAGCAACAGCCTCATGAAGGCCACGGTCACCCGGGAAAAGAGTGTCAAGAACCCCGAGGAACTAAGAAGGAGAGGAAGCGTGGACGACAGGACCATGACTATGAGTGCCGGTCGGTTATATATTGCCAATCCCGACGTGGACAGCGATTAATTGGATTTTTGGATTACTGAATGAAATGAATTGGGGTTAGACCTGGGAGTTTACGAAGAAGAATATTCTGACTGGAAGCCGGGACGAATTATTTTTATCTCTTCCAACGGAAACTATTCCTTACCCCCGTCGAAGCATATTTACCTGCGTGCATGTCTCTTTTTTGGCATGGACCGGATGCCCTCTTTCGACCCTCTCGCTCTTGGCTCTCTCTTTATTATTCTGAAATCGGCGTTTCGGTGGATTCGAAATACCCCCTTCTTAGGGGTTCAAATCATTTAAGTTTTTTTCTGGATTGGTTTGGTGGGGCGCGGGAAGCATCAACATCAACTATATCACGAGGCGCAAAGCAAAGCAAACAGCATTCGTTTTTTTCTCCCATTTTCGGCTTGTTTGGTTTGGAGTTTCTGAGATCGAAGATGAACGTATCCAAAACTTAATATATACCCTCGTTTTCTTTTGTTGGGGATCTGAGCTACTTTGGAGAACAGCCAGTGTCTGGCTTGGGTGGATTTTTGATGTCTTTTTGAAAGCGAAGATACGCTTCTTTCGCTCGCTGCTTTTTGGGCTTTTGGTTTTGTGAGTTTGTTGACATTCTTGTTGAGCGGCATTGCATGCGTGTGAGGGGACGGCCTCTTTTTTCTGGGAGATGGGGAATGGTGTTGTTGATTTTGATGAGATTATCGCCCCAGTTGGTTAAGAATTTCCAGGGGAGCCGGGCTTGGAAAGAGAGCCTGGAGAGAGGAGTTTGAATAAATGAAGAAATGAGAAATAAGATATAAAATCTGTGCCATTCTTGGCCCTGCCTTTAATATGCTCTATTCTGTGATATACTCTTCTCTTCTTGTCCTTTCAACATAAGATTAATAAACCCACAAGAAAGACAATCTCAATCCGTCCAACGCAATCCCATGCTTCTAGGAAACTTCATCATCCTGAACTCTTCTTATCAACGTGGCTAGCGAATACCTGCATCAAGAAATCGTTCCATATATGCGGGTGCAATAGGCAATCCACACGTTCCAAGCCCCGTAAGGAGCACAGAATGGGTCACGTGAATTCGTGACCGCAAGGGCCTTTATCCTTTGTCCTTTTGGGGCCGCATCCTCTAAATCGAAAGAAGAGATGTGCTCTCCCTCGTTTTCTACGACTGTACGGCGGCTGATATGTCTCTTTCATTTAATGGTTCTTCGTTTCTGACTCTTACACAAGCTGGTTCGTGCAGAAATCGAAGAAAAAGAATGCTATTTCACATTCCAAATTCTGGTAAATATGCGAGCATTATAAAATTGTTTCGGGAGAGACTTCTTTCCTTTTCTTCTCTTTTCAGCTTACATGGCTTTTCTACTAAATATCACATTCGGATGAAGTAAGGCCCAGGGGAGGACCGATGGTTTGTCTCATGGAAACCCAGGGAGTAGCTTAGCTGCCTCTACGGTTTCTCTTAGTCCCTAGCACTATATTTAAATAGTGAAATCTATTCTAGACATGCTGGTGCTACACACACAGCGATATCCCTGATAAGGATCTGCAAATCGAAAAAAGCGGTCGAAATTGGCACCTGTATTGCTCCGCATGCTTATCTCGGCCTCTTTTTTCTAACCCCTCTCCCATTGAATGTAAGATATACTGATTCGCTCCACAGTATAGGGAAGAAGGCTTAATAGAATCTATGCGGTGCCTGCCACGCAAGAGTAGGTTCGCCTCCGAAGCAGCCCTTCCTGATTTGGTTGTGTGGCATTGTGGCTATGCCTCCGCCTACAACAGGCTCTCATCTCATCGAAAATTATCATCCCCCAAATAACTCAGATCCCATGAATTATTCAACGCCAAATCCCCATCGGTGATATCTAGAAAAATGACAGATCCATTGTCTATCTCTACAAGTGTCTCAGGGTTAATGATAATTGCTGATATCGTGATTCGAAATGGGTACAAATACATCAAAGCCGTCAAAGACTCAGACAAGGCTGTGGCATCATTGATCAATGAAGTAAACTCTCTCTCTGGGACACTCCACAGTCTTGGAATATTGCGGAAGGTTTGGAAGGGGAAGGCGTGCCGTTCACCTCCATGACTCAGATTCACCATGTCGAGTCCTGCTATCAAACTCTTCGAAAAATCAATGAGTTGTTGGACAAATTTGGGTCAGCAAAGACAAAAGGTATGGTAGAACGAGCTGCCTAACGCCTCAAATGGCCTCTTACCCATTCGGAGACCAAAACTCTAGTTTCGGAGGTTGCAAGACACAGAGAAACATTAACACTGGCGCTGAATGCTGATGAGTTGTAAGTTGGGAGACTTCATAGTCGAGATCAAGTCTGAAAAGTGTTGATTTATTTTAGGTCTGCTTTAATTGTACTTCTGGTAAGGCAGGATACTATAGAAATCACTTTGTTGGATATCAAAGGAGGGCTAGAAAAAGATCAAGCGCGAAGGAAAACAGTCGAACTAAGTGAGTTTCTAAATGCTTGATTTTCTTACAAGACTGTTTGATTTGTCTACTGAATGTAGGATATGTGGACAAAATTCTTACTGAGATATATTCACTAGACGACTATCACAAAAAAATTATGGAATGGCTATGCCCGTACGAAGCACTGACCTCAGTCGAAACCAAGAATCTGCTGTTGCCCTAAAGCAGCCAGGTACTGGAGTTTGGTTCACGGATAGCAATGAGTTTCAAGAGTGGAAGTTCAAGAACAACCTCAAAACTTTGGGTTCACGGCATTCGTAAGAATCCTCGTACGGACCTTACTTTCCACATTGGCTGACTTTTCTTGCGATGTCTAGCTGGTGCTGGGAAAACTGTGGCTGACTCAAGACTATAGTCACGTGGTATAAACATCGGAAGAGAGAACGCTTCTGCTTCCGGCGACGCTGGTACACTGAGAAAGTCGAAATGAAATTGGTTTGCTTCCTCAGGCTATAACACGATGGCACAGCGGCACTGCTTAAGGCAGCGAAGTGAGGCGAGGCGACACAAGATGATATTGATCTCGAAACAGCGCACGAGTATATGTATAGCGTCCTAGAAGCTCTCGACCTCTTCTCTTCCTTTAGTTTAGAATTCTAAGATATAGCTGTTCTCAAGCTTAACTACTCCCAGATGTGACTCCTAGGGACGCCTTTGCGTACCTGCTGTGACACCTTCTATTGCCAGGGTGACAGCACGTAAACACGTGAGAGGAGGAACTTGGACGGCTCTTAGGAACACGTTATCTTTTCTTCTTCATTTCTTCTCTCCTTAGAGAATTCTTACTTAGTTACACACGCACTATAGCTCCTTTATATAAAGACTCGGCATATGGCACAGATATTATATAAGAACTGGAAGATGTTAGTTAATCTATACTCGTTTTATATTCTAAACCTCTCTCCTGGTGCGAAATGAAAGACTGAAACTCTCCCAGATGGATGTCCCAAGACAATATTTGTATTCCTTGTAGCCTGACAACTAGCTCGATATTCAAGTGGTAGCCAGAGAATATTCGACATTCCTTCTACTACCCAATCACCTGATACACGTAAAGCTTCTAGCTTACTATCGGATGAGAAGTTTATAGACGTGACTCCGCCAGAGTGGTCTTTGAGGGTTTGGAGTAGCATTCCCGTGGCCGTGTCCCAGAGCCATACTATACTATCGTCAGATCCAGACACGACCTGCTTGCCGTCAGGTGAGAAGGCCACGGACGCAACCCAGTCAGAGTGGCCCTCGAGTGTCTGAAGTAGTGTTCCCATGGCCGCGTCCCAGAGCCGTACTGTCTTATCGTCAGATCCAGACACAACTCGCTTGCTGTCGGGTGAGAAGGCCACAGAATTAACCTTGTCAGAGTGGCCCTTGAGTGTTTGTAATAGTGCTCCCGTGGCCGGGTCCCAGAGCCGTACTGTCTTATCGTAAGATCCAGACACAACCCATTTGCTATTTAGTGAGAAGGCCACAGAACTAACCCCGCCCGAGTGGCCCTCGAGCGTCTGGAGTAGTGCTCCCGTTGCTGTGTCCCAGAGCCGTACTGTCCAATCACCACCGGATACGATTTGCTTGCTATCAGATGAGAAGGCCACAGATTCAACCCAGTTAGAGTGGCCCTCGAGTGTCTGGAGCAGTGCTCCCGTGGCCGCGTCCCAGAGCCGTACTGTATTATCACAAGATCCAGACACGACTCGCTTGCTATTTGGTGAGAAGGCTATAGAATTAATTAAGTTAGAGTTGCCCTCGAGCGTCTGGAGTAGTGCTCCTGTTACTCCGTCCCAAAGCCGTATTGTCGTCTCAAAACCAGAGCTAGATATAACCTGCTTACTATCTGGTGAGAAGGCTACGGATACGACCTTGCTCGAGTGGCCCTCGAGCGTCTGGAGCGGTACTCCTATTGTCGCGTCCCAGAGTAGTATTATCTTATCATTAGATCCAGACACAACTTGCTTGCTATCAAATGAGAAGGCTACTGACATAACCTCATCAGAGTGGCCCTCGAGCGTCTGGAGTAGTGCTCCCGTGGCTGTGTCCCAGAGCTCTACAGTCCTATTACCACCGGACACGACCTGCTTGCCGTCGGGTGAGAAGGCCACAGAATTAACCCAGTAAGAGTGGCCCGTGAGTGTTTTTAGTAGTGCTCCCGTGGCCGTGTCCCAGAGCCGTACTGTCATGTCGAAAGATCCAGACACAACTTGCTTGCTATCGAATGAGAAGGCTACTGACATAACATTATCAGAGTGGCCCTCGAGCGTCTGGAGCAGTGCTCCCGTGGCCGCGTCCCAGAGCCGTACTGTCTTATCATTAGAGCCAGACATGACCTGCCTACCATTTGGTGAGAAGGCTACGGACGTTACCCGGCCAAAGTGGCCCTCGAGCGTCTGGAGCAGTGCTCTTGTCACTATATCCCAGAGCTGTACCGTCTTGTGACCAGAGCTAAACACGATCTGCCTACTATCTGGTGAGAAGGCTACGGACGTGGCCCTGAAGGAGTGGCCCTCAAGCATCTGGAGCAGTGCTCCTGTTGCCGCGTTCCAGAGCCGTACTGTGTTGTCATCAGAGCTAGACACGACCTGCCTACCATTTGGTGAGAAGGCTACGGACGTGACCCGGTCAGAGTGGCCCTCGAGCGTCTGGAGCAGTGCTCCTGTTACTATATCCCAGAGTCGCACTGTCTTGTCGTTAGAGCCGGACACGACTCGCTTGCTATCTGGTGAGAAGGCCACGGACGTGACCTGGTCAGAGTGCCCCTTAAGCATCTGGAGCAGTGCTCCTATTACTGCATCCCAGAGCCGTATTGTCTTGTCATTAGAGCTAGACACAACCTGCCTACTATTAGATGAGAAGGCCACAGAATTGACCCTGCCCGAGTGGCCCTCGAGCGTCTGGAGCAGTGCTCCCGTGGCCGCGTCCCAGAGCCGTACTGTCTTATCATTAGAGCCAGACATGACCTGCCTACCATTTGGTGAGAAGGTCACGGACGTGACCTCGTCAGAGTGGCCCCCGAGCCTCTGGAGTAGTGTTCCCATGGCCGCGTCCCAGAGCCGTACTGTCCTGTCGTCAGATCCAGACACGACCCGCTTGCCGTCGGGTGAGAAGGCCACAGAATAAACCCGGTAAGAATAGCCCGCGAGCATCCGGAGTAGGGCTCCCGTGGCCGCGTCCCAGAGCCGCACTGTCCCGTCGTTAGAGCCAGACACAACTCGCTTGCTATCTGGTGAGAAGGCTACGGACATGACCCGGTCAGAGTGGCCCTCGAGCGTCCAGAGTAGTGTTCCCATGGCGGCGTCCCAGAGCCGTAACGTTTTATCGCTAGATCCAGACACAACCCGCCTGCTATCTAGGGAGAAAGCTACTGACTTAACAGAGCCAGTGTGGCCCTCAAGCGCTTGTAGTAGTGCTCCTATAGTAGCGTCCCAGAGCCGTACTCTCCTATCGCTAGATCCAGACACGACCTGCTTGCCGTCGGGTGAGAAGGCTACAGAATTAACCCAGTCAGAATGGCCCTCGAGTGTTTGTAGCAGTGCTCCTGTGTCCGCGTCCCAGAGCCGTACTGTCTTATCGTAAGATCCAGATACAACCTGCTTGCTATTTGGTGAGAAGGCTACAGACGACACTAAGGAGGAGTGGCCCTTAAGCGTCTGTAGCGCCGCATTCCAGTGTGCTTGCATTTTAGGCTTTCTTTGGATCCAAGGAGGGATACAATTCTCGAACTGTTTTCGAATAATGCTCTTGTCTGGAGCAAAGACTAGAGCTGAACAGTACAACTGTAGCGGTGTATTTTCAATTAATAATTGATAATATCGGACAAACCGCTTTGCATCATAGATAAACGCATATAGATTGGGACTTTTATTAGCCTTGTTCGATTAGTAGGGGTTTCTTTTTAATATAGTCAAAAAGTGTTTAGAAACTTACCTGAAGCCAATTTTCGAGCTTCCAAATCATAACTATGCCACTTGACAGGCTTCTTATTAGACTTAGCGCCTCTAGCCAGTAAAGATAATTCTCGCATAAAAACTTATCTACCGAGCCACCGTCCTGAAGTTCATTAACAGTGTCCTCTCTAAGACAGTTGAGTAGATGGTCAACCCAGTAGAGACAGGAGTACTGTGCTACTGCTAGTGGATCCGGATTAGGTGGCTCGACTTGATCGATAGAGATTCCAGGAGCGCCTAGGCTATAGACGTCACGTTGAAGGGTCTGAGACATAACTTGTAACGACTTCGAGAAGATAGTAAAATGCGCACCTTCTATCCTAGAAGGAAAAACAAATGTGTCTGTAGATAAGAAGTCCTGTGCTGACTGGTGAATAGTATAAACAATCTCGCCCCGTATAGTTAAAAGGGATCTACACAAATTGACTATTGTAGTAATAGACTTATACGAGCTCGAAATATTAGGCGGCAAACCTGAAAGCATACCAAGTTCTGCAATATGGAGCGGACGATACGTAGTAGTAGCTGCGGAAAGAACGCACCGGCAAAATTCTGGTTTTCCCCGATTTTGTTGCTGGATCTGTTTTATCATTCGACGATATAGATCCACTAAGCCGGCTGGTACTTCGTTTAATATTGTGTTTACCTCCCAAGTATCTGCCTTTTTAAGCTCTTCGATAACAAGAGCTACCCAAAGAAATGTTCCCTTAGACTTTTTTTGCAATGTGTCGCGAACTCGATTTTGCTCAGGTATTATATGCCCTTTTGCTGCCATCTCAGAGAAGAAGTAGTCGATATACGCATCGACAGCACGAGATACCTGCTCTGCGTTCTCTTCTAGCTCGAGACTTAACCTCTTCTGAGACTCAGCCAGCCGTAGTCCCCGCTCAATATCAGGAATATTACGGCTCGACAAAATCCACTTTACTTGAGATAGGGAAGATGTTTTCACGATAAGGGCTAAAAGCAGCGGCAAGTCCACTACGCATTCGTCAAGCGCATCGATAATCAAGTAGGTGATCTTCAAGCTTGGGTCCTGCAAAATATCTTCAACGACCATAGATAAGGCCGCCCAAGCATTTACGCCCTCGAAGGGGTTTCCAGCCCCGGGGTTGTACTTCTTCCGCACGTGCGAGACAAGAGATGGTTGCTGGTCGATGAGCAGGTAGATGAGGCCGCGAAGCGCGGCAGTCGCATTGTTAATGCGCGAATCGGTGGCCTGGCAGAAGAAGTACGACAGCAGCGTGGTTACCTTCTTGTCTCTCGGCCTCGTCAAGGGGCTCATGTCGTTGATGATACCGCAAAGCAGCATCGTCTTGCCTTTGCCAGCGTCGCCTTTGATCCAGAGCAGCCGGCATTGTTTATCGTCACGCCATTGTCGGAAGTCAGAATGTGAGAGGATCCAGCGGTACGAGCCTTCTAGCAGGCCACCCTTCGTCTGCTCGATGCGCCTCTTGTCCTCGCGGGGATCGGTCGTCCGCAGGTCCTTTAGACAGTTGTGGGTTTGGAAGTCAGAAAGATGCTGCTGACTATGATGGCCTGCTTAGGAAAAGAATCGGTCAGGCACGACAGTTGTAAATCTAGGAGTAGATTTGAGAACGATGTTATAAGCATACCAGTTATATAGAAAATCGGATTGGGTGAAGAAACTGGTTTATATACGTTAAAGCGAGACACAGACTCGGATTACAGTATTTCTTACTACCAATATACGCGTCTCCAGCGACTTCATTGTGGTACATATCCCCTGTCCCTTTATGGAGGTTCAGGACTGCTCCCCCAGTAGCCCCAATATTGTCGCCACTACCGCTGTGTTGCTGGTGGAGGGCATCCTCAGTCTCGTCCTGGAGAGAGGAAGGCATATCCTTCATTTGCTTCATGGCCTCTTTGATCTCCTTCACTTCAACATCGGTAGCAGTTCCCATCAGCTTTTCGCATGCAATCATATGAATGTCCTTCAATATTCCCTCCATTAATCCCTCTACTCTACCCTGCTTCACCAATGTCCCCACAGCTTTCTTGTATCGATCAAGCCATTTGTCGTCATCTTTCCGAACAACCTTCTGGAATATTTTATCAAGTTTCTCAGCTTTCGTCTTGCATGACTCTAGAATGGGTTCTAATGTTTCCTGTGCCGTCTCGTCAAGCGTTTGTGTCCTCTCTCTAGCCTTGTGGAGGATTGTGGTAATCAGTGGCAGTTGTGCAGCCACCTGGCGAAATGCCTCCGGCTGACCTTTCGCGTCTTTAGCAGCATCGTATACAGCTTTCGTTCCGTTGACAATTGAGATCACGACTGAAATGAGCTCAACAACGAACGCAACCTCGGCGCCGGACATAATGGGCAACTGACGACGATTTTGATGGGCGAACTTTCTTTAACGGTTTTCCGTACGAGATGGGGAAGCTAGGAGCGTAGCTAGAGTCCTGCGCAGCCAGCGAAGTAGCACATCCTTATGCATGTTCTCGGTGAACCCCAGTTGAGTGGTCTGCAAGAGAGTTTGTAATGTTGGTCTGAAGTCAGGCTGGCAGCACGCCCACGTTGCGTTGCTGGCCAGGCTTGCTGGCGGTTTTCACAGATGACCTCCTCTGTTACCCGGCGCTATTTTCAGCTAAGCCCTTCTGACCAGGCGTCGACCTGATGATATGGCATTATGTAAGCCTCGCTTACTGCTTGGTGCTTGGCGTTTTAGTTACCTCCCCTTGTTGTTCCGAATAAATTAGGTATACGGGCTCCCTTGTATTCCTAGATCTTTAAAGCTCGGAGATGTATTTTTTCTTAATAGAAGCTTCGTTTTAGGGTTCCGAAATTAGTAGATGGATTGGTGGTCATGATTGAGCAGGGGGGAGTAGCAAAAGCGGCTTTCAACACTGGCGACTGTAAGGACGAAACAGTCACATGCCGGAAAAGGAGCATATAGCAGTACGTATTCAAGGCTGAATATGACTAGTTTATAGGTCTGCTACGAAGAATGGTAGAAAGATACAGAATAAGAATTAGCAAGTAACGTGAACTATATAAGTATAGGGAGTAACAAGTGTAACAAGTGTAACGGGTTGATGCCCGTGGAGCGTCTTGGTGCCTATGGCACCTGCGATAACTAAGGTGCAGGACGAGCCACCTCATAAGATGACTCAATACGTATGAACCACCTCATAAGGCAACTCGATACGACGAGACGACTTGCGAAGTGACTCACGTGCTATAAAGCGTCTTACGTACGTGTTAGTACTACCTGGCCTCGCCTCCCCTTTTTCCTATGCTTCCCTAATAGAGTAAGAGATGATCATAGCTCTGGAAATGAGGCACCACCTACCTGTGTATATAACCCCTGATAAGGAGGAAGAAGGACTTCTCTTCTCTCCTTAGTTTATTCTTAACTTGAATAGAGGTACACTACGCTTTTGAATGAGAACCGTCCGAACCCGTGACGTGACATCTACACCCCCTTTAGAGCTCCCTAATCACCAGAGGTACTGGACACCTAAGACACCTAACAATATTTCTAAATTAGAGCTTTAAATCAAGGCAATTAAAAGTCGTACGCAAAATCTCTTAAGTCCTACAAAGGCTACTCTGGATTAGCTTAACAAGAGCCATGAAATGGCAATTCACCGTATTACAATTCTAGAAGAGCAGGTTAAGCAACTACGTTCTGAAAATAAGAGAAAGAAGAGGAAAAAGGATGAGAAATTATCCCCATACTGCGCGTACATACCTACAAAATCAGGCTTCTAACCAGGGTAATTTTACGGGGTTTATTGTACTTAACTGGGGGGATTATTGTATTTGACCTTCTAAGTAGGGAAAATTACCGACTAGGTTGTACTGTATTACCGGCTTGCTAGATTTTCTACACGTGATGAGAAGGTTCTACAATTGGGACGTGCTACATTATGAGGAGGTTTGCTCTACACTACGCCGAGCTGTAAGCCCAGCGACTACGGATATGCAATTGCGCACTTCGCCGTAAGATGCATAGGGGATGAAGTACGAAACTTACTACTACCGTGTGATTTGGATTGGAATTTGAGTACAGCAGATTTCATTTCGATTCGAACAGTTGTTTTCTGCATTTCAATCCAGGAACTCTTGAACTTAAAACCCTTAAGGGTTTCCTGCCACTCCACATTGCTGCTGCTGGCGGACATGACGCTGCAATCACTTTTCTAAATGTCCAAAATCTTGTTTCCGATATTAATGCCCTTACCACAGGTGAGGGCTACTCCTCCCTCCATCTAGCTGCAAAATTCCGCCGACCAAGTACTGTCAAGCTCCTGGAAACCTTCGGTGCAGATCTAAACTTAAAAGACAAGATTGATGGACAGACGCCTCTTGGCATCGCAGCTCGATCGGGATTTGCAGATGTCGTTCAAGCTCTCCTTGATGCAGGCTGCGAGCCAATCCTGTTGATATCCACGGAGACACTCCCGAGCTTTTAGCCATGGAGCACGGTCATTATCCGGTAGTGAGAATCCTCAGCCAGCATCTTGACTCTCTTGAATCAAACGAAAACCCTATTGAAGGCAAAGATTTCAGCTCTTCAAAATTGAAATCAGACCAGGGAAAACCTTGGCTACTCCCTCTTGCTCGAAATTCACAAATACCAAACGTTGTGACCGGAAATTTTTCGATCTACGCTGTGCACAATTCTGAATGCCCGGGAGCTTTGTATAAAGTTTTGGAAGACTGCAAAGACAACGGAGTTTATAACCTTGGGAAACCCTTCAGAAGGCTTATTTGATCTATTAAGTCCAGATGTTTTAGCTTCATAAAAGTGATATTAATTGCTAGGAAACCATAAATTGTTTGTATAGATGTTAGCTATGTTCTGCCACAATCATTAGATAGGTAAATTGATTAATCTTCGGATGGTAACAGCATAAGTTAACCTTATACTTCGACTAAGCAAATCCTTGAATCCATTAGTTGAAAGCCAGTCTACTTGAGCTGACACTCGATCACGGTCTGACTCCCAAGCTGATGTCTCCAGATCTTGACCAGCTTTAAACCCGCCGAGTTCAATAGTTCTGAAAACTCCGTCTCGGAGCGCTCCTTTCCACCTATAATGAGCATACAGAGGTCCATCCAGTATACAGTCTTGTCAATACCTTCAGGCTTGTCTGGTACCACCATATCGCCGATTAGGAGTCTTGAATCAGGTGCCATGGCTTCCGCAATGTTTTGGAGGATTTTGCGACACTCTGCGTCTTGCCAATTATGCGTTATTCTGCGGAGGTAGTATATTTGTGCGTCTAAGTAAAATATTAGTCATGGCTGTAGAGAAAACTTACGATATAAGAGAAAAAGTGATTTCCGGAGCAAATTGGAAGTTAGAAACTGGAGACTCTTACTCTTGACGGGCTGTGGCTCAAAAAAAGTCAATAACCATCTTCTCGATCCCGGGTAACTGCTCATCAGGGACTGCATCAAGGACAGGCTTTCGATCCTGTAAGATAACTTTTCCCCGACTCATATCTCCACCAGCCGCCTCTAGCTCCCTCTTGATCTGAAGAAAACTTTGACCCCTTCCTCCAGCTACATCTACAATAAATACTCTGGAAGAATCCACATTCGTATTAAGTAGGGAAGTGAAAGGAAACATGCCCAGGACTGGTAGAGCATTTTCTTGTGTCGTCATCGCCACATTGAATCTCTTCAAACGATCAGGGTGGTCGAGAAGTACCTGGTAAAAAACCTTTCCTTCGGCATTATTGGCCCATGAATATGGAGACTGTTGGGGCTTCAAGATAGAGTCGGATTCATGAGTTGCCATATATTCAGGCATTCTGTAAGCCACAGGTGCCATCTCGTCGATACTAAGTTTCATATCAGATTATGAGACAAGGTGTTTGTATCTTGACGAGACTTGCCATAGGTCCCAGAATTCAACTTCCGTGGTATCAAGGTAGGCCAGAGAAAGTGGGGTATGGCAGAAGTCGTTTTTACCAAGAGCTTTAAGAATTCTAGTCGCGGTAAGAATGCGCATCAATCGAGCTAGAGAGACAGTGACACTGATTAGAGCTCTCTTGACAAACCTAATACTGGCGAAAACATACTTAAAACTTCCTCATTCTTCCCTGTGCTGATAGCTAGTTGTTTCGTAGTTATACTTCCTTGACGTGGTATCTTCTCTAGAACTCCCATCTGCCGCAAAGTTCAAATTGCTGACGTTTCCGAATACTACAAGTACGCAAACCATGAGCTTCGATCATAGATGGACACCTAAGCAAGAATTTATGAGAAATCTTATTAATTCTTACATTTGTAATTTGTCTGAACATGGCCTCTGCGGGATTTTCTAATTGGTAATGCAAGGCTTCCACCATACCTAGCATGTTCACACGTGCTACATGATCCGGCTGCTCTACACTGTAAGACTTAGCTGCCACCAGCAGAGCCTCAATTGAAGCTATAAATTCTGCGTTCGCTGCCATGTTTGTATGAAAGAGGCAGGGAAGTACTAGCAAAAGTTGTGCTATGTATACCCCGCTATGATAAGAGACTCAGAGCTGCACGTGGACGTATTCAAGTCGAATACTCGGTCTTGTTATGCAATGCAAGCTGGTGGCCAATGAACGATTTCTGGGACATGCCCGGTCTTCGACTCAGAGCCTGTAACTGTTATACTGTCATTGCAGGGAGTTTTGTATGTGAAGTTGATTTTTTGACCAGGTAAATAGATCTCTCATGTTACAGTCTAGTGAAATGGAGGTCCCCATAAAATCAAATGTATAACTGGTAAATTCATTGAAATGCCACTACCTTCCTCTTCTGGCGGTGACACGTGACTTGTTCCATCAGGAAGTCGAGGCTTGGCGAAATCGCGAAACTTCCCAACACGACGCGAAGAAGCGCGTCTCCTTCGACCTCAACTCTGAAGAGCCTCACCAACCACCACACGACACCACGCAACGCCGCCAATGACCCTCAATTCTTGAGCTGCCTGAGAAATCACGGCTTCAATTCCATATTCATTCTATTTTCTACCCAACTTCAATTTGATCACATCAGCTAATTCCTGGCACTGCCAGCACGCGTCAACGATGTCACCAGATGGGAGCCCTCGCTCTCTCAAACGGGATCATGATTGCTTTGCCGAACTAGAAAATCTCGAAGAGCCTTGCTCAGTCCCAGCCGATTTTCTCGAGAAGCTTCAGGCGGGGGAGGATGCCCCGGAGCTTGGCCGAGAGCTGAAAGCTCCAGAGTTGCCCACGCCGCCTGTTTCTATAGGTGCAAAACGGGATGGGAGCCCAGCTCGAAGCATAACGGAGTCTTTGTCTGATGTCGAATCGAGGTTGGCGTCGCCACCTCCCACGGAACCTCCATCTGCTTTTGCTGCACTCAATGGCAATGGGAATCTTGCAGCTGCAGCACCACCAAAGAAGAAGCCTAAACTTACATTTGCAGAGCGGGAGATGAAGAGAATAGAGAAGGAGATTAAAGATGCAGAGAGGGCCGAGGAGAGAGCTAGGAAAGAGGCCGAGAAGGTCGAAGAGAGAACACGCAAGGAAGCCGAACGATTGGCACAAGCTGAGGAGAAAGCCAGGAAAGAAGCTGAAAGGGCCGAGGAAAAGGCGAGGAAGGAAAATGAGAAGGAAATGGAGAGGCGGAAAAAGGAGGCGGAACGAGAAGAAAAACGCGCTGCCCTAGAAGCGGAGAAGGCTGCCAAGGAAGAGAAACGAAAAAAGAAAGAAGAGGAGAAGCAAAAGAAGGAGAGGAGCCAAATGAAATTGGGCAATTTCTTTAACATACCGAATTCTGCGAGCAAACCACGAGCCACAAGTGTGGATAGTCGGGGGAGAAATTCTATCAGCCCGACTCCAAATCAAGACCCATCTGTCGAAAGTTCCACAAGCAAACCTGTCTCGACTTACGACAAGTTGTTCCCTCCATTTTTTGTTCAGAATGGTGTAACCATTGCACCAGCGACAAGATTTGAACGAGATGAGGAGGCTTTGGGAAATGTACAGGATATGCTTGATGGACATATTATGGGAAATAGGAGTCCAGAGGAAAAGCTATCTCTAGATCCGATTTCTCTATTCCATCTTTCAAGTCAGAGTGTCATCCCTCGTGGTAAGCGTTGCATGCCTGTACGAGATATTATGACCGAGTTCTACTCTGGTAATCCCTCTCGGCCCATCGACCTCACGACCGATTCTCAAACGTCTCAACTTAAACGAACTAGAGATTTACTAGGGAAGATTCCAATGAAGTTCTTGAAGTTCCAACAGGATGTTAGACCACCATACCGAGGTACATATACGAGTCGACCCGTCAGCGGAATCGCAAAACTGGCGAGGAACCCAATGAGGAGAGATCTCCCCAATACTGATTACGATTATGATAGTGAAGCTGAGTGGATTGAGGACGAGGATGCCGAAGATTTGAAGAGTGAAGGTGATGAGGATGAAGAAATTGATGATGACGAGGATATGGAGGGATTTTTAGATGATGAAGGAGATGAGATGGCAAATGCTAAGCGTCTTGTACTGCAAGGAGATCTTGAACCAGTTTCGACTGGATTATGTTGGGAGGATAGGAAGAAGAGAAATGCAAATGTGAAGATGATGCCTTACCGGATGGAAGTTATCATTGGTATGCTATTCCTACTCATTTGGATTATCTAACGATTGCAGATCGCTCTATCAAATCAATCGACCCCTTTTCAACTTCATATTGGGAAACGCCAGTCACATCTATGGATCCACCACGTATCCCACTCAACACCATGAAAACCACGTCAATTAATACCATTCAGACATCCAAATCCGTAAAACCATTCTTCAATAACGGGGACGTCATGAAATCTACGGCCTCGACACAACGTCCAGTCGGCAGACCACCCAAGAATAAAGACCTGAAGCCCAAAAAACTACTCGGAGCAGAAGACCTACCCGTATTCTGCCAGGAGGTTCAAGGAAGCGATCTTAGCAAGTTAGGAATGATAGAGGTACTGAAGAAAAAACTTCCAGGCAGGCCAGCTGCTGCCATTAAGGGAACATTGGAGACTATTGCGAAACGAGTTGGTGTTAAGGAATCGGACAAGCGTTGGGTTCTTATAGACCAGGAGTCTCCGGGCAAGGGCGAGCTCAAGTTTTCATAGTTGAGCGAATGCGGAGTTGCATTAAAGCAGGTGGAGATTGTGTCGGATATTGGAAGATAGCAATGCCTCGCTCAAACATTACTTCATTGCGGGCGTTTTGATGGAGTTAATTAAACAGCATTATTCGATTGCTAGGCTGGCTGGCGTTTGCTGTGTAGGGTGAAAATGGTAGTGTTGGGCAAGAAGAGTGTTGGAGGACAAGAAAAGTGTATATTATGTAGAGAAAAGATACGGTTATGGCGATTTTCTCATCTACTCCAGTGATCCTGATCTCTATAGAGTAATGAATATGGTAAACAGACCCACCGTCTATTTTATAAAAAGATTCAAATGGTAGGAAACAAGGCCTTATTTCGAATTATATACGTGTAATTCGAATCGGAAGGTGGAGTGGAAAATACTTTTTGCGAACTGCTGGACATGCCTTCCCTTTTTGCCGAGAGATTGATTCCCCGCAATCCGACAACCCGCATAAATTACATTAAAATAGCAAGATTAAACCGATTAACTCAGATCTGGGCATCGATATTAATTTAAGACGTTCTTGTCAATTGCTATGTACATTGAATCGTCCCGCTCATCCACTTATCCTGGCCCCATATAAACTCTGCCTACAGAAGAATCATCACGGCACAGATAGCCACCACAAATGCTCCTAAATCTGCTCCTAAGATGGTACCAGAGCTCACTAAGATCGGGGTTGGTTTTGTCTGCGTTGTAACGTTTGATGATGGTTGTGGTGCGATAGCCACGGTTGTAGCAGGAGTTGACGCTTTTGGGGCAGGTGAGCTGGCTTCGACGGCCACCGATGGCTGTGAGGATACAGGAGCTGCTGGAGCGCTGGGTGATGCGGCAGGAACGGTCTGTAAGGTTGGGATTACAGGGGCAGCTGTAGGGACAGCGGAAGCTGTGACGGGGCAGACGGTTGTTGATACGGAAATTATGGAGGTGGTGGCCTTTCCTACCGGGCATGCGGTGACGGTTGGTGCACATGAGGTTATGGTAAAAGTGGTGGTTGAGTAAATGGTGCTCGTGCTCCATTTCAACGTAGCGTTTGGTGCAGCAGTCGAGCTGGAAGGAGAATTCCAGCGAGCAGCGACATTGGGGTTGGCATGGTCATCGTCAGGAATCTGGCGGTAAGGATTTCCGAGACCGAAAGTTTGGCGCGGGTCATTGGGGATCGTGGTTCGAAGGCCGGCATTCTGATCACAATAATCGGGATATAAATAGCAGCAGAGCCAGTCTGAGCAGGTAGCAGCCGTGGTTGTGACAACGGGCCTGGTGGTGGTCCTGATAGGTGTGGTAGTAGGGGCTGCGGTTACTGTTATGGTGACTACGGGTGTGGTGGGTGGAGCTTTGGTAACGGTAACGGTGACTGCTGAAGGAATGGTGCAGTTGTCGTAATAAATTGAAACGGCGAGGTAACCACCACAAGTCTCATTGGCATTCTGATAGCAGGGAGTATTGCAATAACTATCCACCTCGGGTTTGACACTGGCTGGGACGGGGCCGTGGTCACACCAACATTGATATCCGTTCTCTGCACCGGAGATGTTGTATCCTCTGCTGTAGCATGCCGCTTGACAGTTATCAAGAGAGGTATCTTCGGTAGTCGAAGGATCTACTTGAACAGAGAGAAGATGGTTCGTAGCTGTATCAGCAAAACATCCCTGATAAACCCATCCACATGTACCAAGTCCTTGGCCAGTTGGCGCAGCTGATACAATGGCAGAAAAGGTACTTAAAGCAACGAAGGTGAGAACCTTCAGTGAAAAAGAAGGCGCCATGACGAAGAATAGATTGAATAGAACGAGAGTATGCAACCACGAATAGCTTTGAAAATAAGATGGGATGAGATCTTAATATATCATTCACATGAGAACGAAGCTAGAAGAACAGCTGATGCGTCGTACCACGGAAAAAGAGACCCAATTATCCAAATAGCATTTGTTCTTTTTATAAAGCAGCGACATCATAATTTCCATGATGATGGAACATGTGCCGAAGTTGGAGATTCAACGATCGGGCCCGAGTGACGGCCGGGATTGATATTGTGGAAGCAGAGAAGAGGAAAATTTGTGGTAGGGAAAAAAATTCATCCCTTGGAGAACGCACGTTTAAGGTAGTGAGCTATATTAAGACAAGATTTTTCCGATATATTAGAAACGACCCACGATAATGCCAAGGGTATTTCGCAAGCTTTAAGTCGTTCGACAGAGTGAATGTACTCTGCCAGGGCAAGATTCGACCTTCAGGCAAGGACTCATCATTCTCCCGCAATTTTTTCTTCAGGCAGTGAGGTTATAGTTTGGTTTTTGTGTCAATCATCCGCTGATTGCATCTTGTAAGATATTACCCTGGCGAAGAAACCCTGACCTATCGAATGAATCGTGAATCGTGAACATGGATTAGAAGATCGGTAACTGAAATATTTTACCCCGCAAATTTCGATCCGGTTAACTGTATTAGGCCGAACTCGCCAGGAGTTTGGGATTGACGGCTCCGGTTCTCCATCGACTAGGTTTCGAAGATGATGAAATATTGCCATTATTGGATATAATTATAAGTATTAATATTGAAAATTTCCTTTTGGGTTTCGAAACCGTTATCCAGATCTCGATCCAAGTTTATTGCGGCTAAGAGCCGAAATGTTTAAATCCTGGAAGTATCGTCGTTACATATGTAGTGAAACAGAATCCTAAATGTGTAGTAGATGGACAAGTTCCATGACCATTACGTCGAAATAAAGCCCCAATATCAAAAGCCCACTGACCTTGCTCCTATTAATCACCCAATCCATCCTCGATAACCAATCCATGTCAAATCACGGTTTCCCTGATCACTCTCAATGCGCTTTTTTGGCCCTGACAACAAACATTGGATCCTCACACCGAACTCCAAAGTTTGAATCTTTCAATATCACCTCTTCAACATCCTCCCACTCACCACTTGCCCAGAAATATCCACCAACCCATCTTCTTCTCTCGGCGTCGTCCATCTTTCTCCACTTTCCGATAACTTTTGTTGGAAAGCATCGATCGCTGAATGCCATATGTGCCGTTCCACCTGTCTTTAGCACCCTTTGAATTTCTTTAAATAAAGATACCGGTTGTGTCATGTAATCCACCGAAACATTACAAATGACTACATCCATTCTCGAGTCTTGTATCTTTTCCAAGTTTGGATTCTGGTTGAGATCCTTGACGAGGAAGTCGGTGAGATGATTATTACGCTGCAATTCTTGCCGGTTCATCCCAATCCCAACCATATCAATAGGTTTCAATGTAGAAGGAAGATGCGAAACCCAACTTGAACAGATGTCCAATACGCTGTGAGTGGGTTGTATGATCTCGCCGTAGTACGACTTCAGCGCTGAGATCGCGCCATCATCGATATGTTGTACAAAACGTGGTTCGGAATACCATTCTGAATCGGAGCTCTCGTCTTCCCTGCGAAGATCTTCCGGTGCGTACGTAATTGGTGATGAATAGAAGGATCGTGGGAGAGGATTGATTCGATAGGTTGATGAAGCATTGGCCATCGTCGCGTAAGAATAATTGATAACGATTAATTTGTAGAGGATTGTAGAGGAGCGAATGCGACTTCTCAGAACCATTTCCTAGCCCTCTTATGTATGAGGAATTTCTGGGTAAAGTGCATTGTGAGGGTGTCAATCAGAATGTTGGATGTTGTTGGTTTTCGAGGCTGAAACTCCACCGAAGCTCGTGCAGAACGCTAAAAAGTCGGTTATTTAAGCTTATCTTTACCCACTGAATGATATCCTTATCATCTAGATTGTCCGTCCGTGCCTCTTTGAGCTGAGAAACAATGCATATAATCTCTGACCGTGAGAATCTAGAAAGAATAGACGAAAGCTCGCTCCAGAATTCTCTTTTTAATTGGTGGTTAGCAAGAGTATTCTCGTCCTCAGTGTCTCGCCTAATTTGTTCAGACCCCTTTAATCCCATTATAGGGATTAACCTATCCAGAATTGGGATGGGAAGGTTAGGTGCACTTGCAAACAAGGGAAACATATGATGATACGTCGAATAACAACTGCCGTATGAAGTGACGATTTGGTCCAGTAGTGTTTCATCCCGCTCTGGGAGGGGTGTGCTGTTTTCCGTTGAAGCCATTTTCGTTGAGTTTGAGATGAGTTTCTTGGAAGAAATAGTAGATTGAGTGAGGGCGGTGTCTAGATAGACGGCAGAATAACGGTATTCACAAGATGATCATATCAGTAGGAATTCACTATACAAGAACATAGAATGTGAGAGAATTGATACCAATTATCACTTGTAGTCAAAAGAGTTTATTCACTCTCTGTGGGGAAGAGAACAAGCTTTATTCACACTTAGAGTGGGATAAATCTTGCATCACAGTTTGATATAACAAAAGAAATAAAGTAATAGCTAAGATATAATCTGAATTGGACCTTCAGAGCCTTTTAGCATATAAAGACACTGACACCAATCTCCAGAGTCTTGAATCACTAGCGAGCCACTTACTGCCTTCTGGCTAGATTCGAGTTATTTTATTTATTTATTTATTCATTCATTTATTCTAACTAATCCACGCTTTAGTAACCCCCTCCAAACCCTCCTTCATCCAAGGGGTGTCCACCGTGGTCGAGTCATCGAACCCATGCTCTCCAGGCTCAAACTTGGCTACCACACTCCCTTTTCCAAACTTCTCCTCCCACGCGGCGACAAACCTGACACTGCCCTCACAAGGAACTGCGGTGTCATCTTTGCCATGCAGCACGAACAAAAACGGGACTTTCTCGTTCCCGCTCATCTTCGCCAACACCTTCGCGGGATGCAACGCCTCATCGTGGCCAAAAACCTCTTGAATCCTCCCCTGCTGCGTCATGGCGAGAGCGAGATTCATCCTTTGGGGTGGGAAAGCACCCGTCACGATCTTCCCCTTCTCCATGCCGGCGATATGTTTCTCCAACGTATCTCTAGGGAACAACGGCGCATTGAAAGGCCTCGCGCCGTCTTTGAACGACTCAAGATACGTCATGGGATAAGCGCCAATAACAGCCTTGATGAGGTCGGGCCTCATAAACGCCGAGTGGAGAGCGAGGTACCCACCGGCGCTCTCGCCGTACACCATGACCTTCTGCAAATCCGGGACGAGAGTGCTGCCGACATCGACGAGGTAGTCGGCAAGACGGGTCTCGATCCACGCGTATAGGTCGCGCATATCCTCGAGCGTGTCCGCGGCGCTGGATTCGGGCAGGAGTCGGTAGTTGGCTGAGATGCGAATCGCCGAGTGCGTCGCCGCGTACGCAAATGACCACTCCTTCAACCAGCCCGGGTACATTGCGTCGCCGGAAACCAGGA
The DNA here is from genome assembly GCA_037952705.1 of Haplographium delicatum. NCBI lineage: Eukaryota > Fungi > Ascomycota > Leotiomycetes > Helotiales > Hyaloscyphaceae > Haplographium > Haplographium delicatum. The sequence goes on from JAPZPC010000034.1 coordinate 174,313, forward strand.
ACCCGCCGTGCAGGTACACCAACACCGGATTCTTGCCGTTGCTGGCGGTGCTCTGCGTGAGATCTTTCGGGATCATGACGTGGAGCTCCACGGGTTGCCCATTGACTGTTTTATAGGGCGTGGTGTGGATGTTGAACTGTGCGAATTTGGGATCGGCCGACATCTTGACGAGTTCTGTAAAGAATTCTTTGGGGAGACTTATGTTGAATATGGTTTAATTGAAGGCTTAAAGGCGAGATTAGATTATGAACTGTAAACTGAACGCTGTTGACTATGAACTGGGTGCTCACCAACGTGCGAGGCTGCAGCCTTTATACTCGCTCTCAGCCTTCCTGATAGCGATAGCCTTGCTCGGCGGCGTTTCGTCTGACAAACACAAGGCTGGGGACAAGAAACAAGGGGAAAAGACGATTAATAATTGCAGCCTCTTCAATGACGATGGACCTGCATAATATCATCCAATTGCGCTATTGCGTTCGTGGGATTTAGTGGGGATAGGGGTTCTCGCTTGTAACATTTGTGCGGAGTTTGGGGTTCGTCGGCCTTATTGTTCGCGCTTCTCGCGCTCCGACCGCGACCGACCGACCGACCTGGCTTATTCCCATGGCTTTAAGAAGGAGGATAGAACACATCGTTCGAAGGATTCATGGATGTGACTCTGTTCCTATCTTTGGATTATAGAAAGCAGTTAAAGGGATTTAATAACCGGGTAATCCCGGTACGGCTTGTATATACGTGATATTTGAGCAATGAGAGTGCGCTTATAAAGCTTAATAATTTCTAATGTTCACTGTCTTACACCTAACGAGTAAGCGCGGTGGGAGCCGTGGAAACCTAGTGCAAAGGGACTCTGCTTAATAATTTATTCCAATAATATACTACCTACTATACATTCCAAGTTGCATACTTGAAATAAGTTGGCATCACAAATCATTTACTCATGGTAGATAAAGCCCGAATCATCCCATCATCCATGATTTCACCCATCCTATCCACCCACCCATGCATCCAAATCCAGTAGTATACATTCCTAAACCAGAGCAGCTACTTGTACAAACAAGTTCTTAACCAATTGGATAGATACACAATCATAGAGTGTCACTCTAGTCCCTCTAAACTTTTGAAAGTCGTTGCTCATGTTTTATACTCACTTGAGAAAACCAAAAATAACCTGGCGACAAAAATTCATTGCCTTATAAGTTCAATCATGTCCCGCATGCGATAATCCAGAATGGGAGTCTCCCAATCGTCCTCGACAAGAGAATAGCTTTCTTTTGCGTCATCATGGGGTTTCCGAGGATTGATGGCCCAGTAGCCAAAATCGGCGTCGACGAGTTTGAGGAATTTAAGAAGATTATCCCAATAATGTCGATCTTCTTTCCTTGCTGAATTCGGCGCTCCAAATTCTCCAACCCATACTGGTGCGATGTTTTCTTTGAGCAGATAGCCCCAATTCTCATTCATCGATTTGACAAAGGATAAGAATGGTCTCTTTGAATACATCCCCTCCATGCTGCCCCATCCAGACCAACTGTACACATGCGCCGAGTAGACTACTCGATTAGGAACATCGAGAACGACCGGCCGATCTCGTACCCCTGATAGATCATTGGAAGATGAAACACCTTCGACGAAAATGAGCCAGTTTGGATTGATGGCAAGTAGTCTGTTCCCGGCCAGTTCGGCAGCGGTTGCCCATTTACTCCACGGCATGGTACCCCAGAACCCTCTAGGTTCGTTGCGCAAGTCGGCGCCGATGATGAGAGGGTTGTTTAGAAAGGAAGTCATCACCATCTCCCAATTTTGAATCCACTGTGCTTCGTTCTGGCGAACCCGACAGGCCGGACCGAGATGATCATTGTACCAAGCCGTATCACATAGATTAATTCCACAACACCATGTTGCCTGAGTGATGTGATTATTGATGATGACGGCCAGACCGGCTTCGGTCAGGCTCTGTGCCACGGCGATGTAAACGTCCAAGGCCCGGAGCCCAATGAGATCTGGATTGAAAGATAACAATTCCGCATCGACCATGGGATTATCCATCACCATCTCATCCGAGTATGGCAAACGAACACTGTTGAATCCCAGGAGACGAATGACTCGAGCAATATCGGAACGGTGTCGCACATCGAGGCCTCCCGGGATGAACAACTCATCACTTGCCCCATACCAGTTGACCGACGAAAGCTTTACTCTTCGATCGTGGACATCCACGATATCCCGGCCTTTGGTTTTCAACGGGAGGTCCAAATCAAGAGCACTGTCGGGATCGAATAGAGGAGGGAATGGTTCCAGGACAGGATCTACGAAGATAGGCTCCGGGGGTTCATAGGAAGTGTGATCCAGCCTCCAGGTCGAAACGAACATCACCAGCAGGCCCGCGGCGGCCGAAACGGAGATGATGAGTTTGAAATTCAACATTGCGCCATCAAGGGAGACGGAACCTCGCCGTCATCTAGATCCAAATGATCTTGCGAAGGGAGTGAATGGGGATTTTGCTGGGTGTTGTTGAACTTAAAGGATCGTTTCGGGAACTGCGGATGCGAAAACTGGTGTTGTGGGCTGGGATTGGGCCCGTAGCATCGTTTACCATCAGCATATTTGGCTGACACTTACCTGAGCCGTGGTAGCCCCAGCTCGCCAAAGGGCATTGTCAAACTATAAAACCGGCGACGTATGCTCCGGCTTTGACGTGTTTTTTTTTTTTTTTGGGTGTGCGTTTGGGGGGAACGCCCGCGGTGCAGCATTGTCACGATGTGATATGCGGCGTCGGAGAATGGTGGAGGTTGGGTGAGAGAGAGAGAGAGAGAGTAAGTGTGAGAGAATGCTTGGTGGAGACAGTTTTAGTTAACGGGGTCGATCGACGAGGAAGAAACCAGACCAGAGAAGTCTCTCGGGGTGGTGGGAGCAGTCACGTGGAAGAGAGGACAATGTCTGAATGTCAGGTTCAGGTTCAGGTTCCGGTACGGTGCTCTACTAGCGGTGGGCACCACGAGTACAAGTAAGGTAATCTTAAGGTTAAGGGTCCCAGATTAAGATCAAAGTCTAGATCAAGTCATGGGAACCTTATCCTTACGACCATCCTTTCGCCTGTGGTGAGAGCGGCCGCCCCTCCCATTTCATCTCGATTCGTTCTGCATTGCACGGCACTCTGCATATATATTCATCCACTCTGATGTACTGGTACTGATACTGATACCGGGCTCTACCTTTCTCTCTCCCCCCTCGACTTCCCAGCGGATGTCGCGTTATTCTGTTATCCCCTTCGCTTCGCTTAAGGGATCTTCTTTTTCCGGCCCAGCGGCTACTTTCACTGTCAGCAAAAGAAACCCGCAACGTGCCAGGTGAACACGACCACAGGCTTTCCCATCATCGGGCGCCGGGCTGGACCACCAAAGACCCTCCCAAATGTCACTCCTCCCCCTCGCCAATCACATCGGGCTTATCTCCTCTGCTTCGGGGGCGTTTTGGGGAGATGACCATCCAACATTCATATCTTGTGCATGTTTGCGCGAAACCGCGGCCTATCACTACCGGCTGCAAAATGCTTGTTTGCACCAGGCAATTAGCTCGTGGGTAGAGTTGGCACCCGTCATTGGCTGCATGCCGCGCTCTCTTTCGGCTGATTTCACGATATCGCTCTTCCCACGACCCCTTCAGCTTCAATATGGTCATGGTCCGACCTGACAACTGAGCTCCGTCAGGCCAATGGAGCGGTCTGTGTGCGGTTGGGGGGGTTGGACTGGAACATCGTGATACACCAAGCTGGCCGGCAACCTTAATTTTCCTCTCACATGTCGGCACTTGGTATAAATCCAGATTTTGATATGGAAAAACCACACCGCGCTGTTGCTCCCCATCTTTCCAACACACGCCGAAAGTCTTTTTTTCGTCATTGTTTACGTGCCCCTCTGCCCCTCTCAGCTCTCGCTGCTCAGCTCAGGTCCAGCTCAGAAAATCAGAATGTGGTTTTCCAAAATCCAGACGTGGTGCTGCCAGCGAGTGGCTAATCTGGGCTTGCTTGCGGTCTTGGGTTTGATGTTTCTTGCCTTTTGGTACGACCGTCCTCAGCCCCTCGATGACAACACCGTGCCGAAAGATGGCAAACACCATCATTTTCGAAATAAAATCACCAGCTCACAGCTTGCCCTGGTGTATTATACCCTCTTGGTCCATGTTCTGGGTCTCCTCTTCCCCATCCGACTTTGTTGGGCCATCAGTAGTATGATCAGCAACTTGAAAAGCGCTCAGCAGCAACCTCAACCGGCGCCCTGGAACACTGGAAGGCCAGCTCACTTTAAACTGAGTGGTAGCGAATCTGGATATGAAGATTCTTTCTCGTCAGACTTTTCCGAGTCTGATGCCGAAGTTTCGACTGAGAGTGATTATGAAGAAGAGTTACTTATTCATGCGATCATCGTGCCAAATTACAAGGAAGACATGGACACCTTGAGAGAGACTTTGGAAGTTTTGGCTTGCCACAAGCTCGCCAGCTCTTCTTACGAGGTATGAAGAGCGGTGGGACACCTCGCAAAGCCTCACTAAACTAAATAACTCTAGATTTATCTTGCCATGGAACAAGGCGAAAGCGGAGCGAAAGCCAAAGCTGAAAGTCTTATTACTGAGTTCGCGAAGCAATTTCGGGCCGTTGAGTACACGATGCATCCGCGAGACATTCCAGGAGAAGCTCAAGGTAAAAGTAGTAATCTCTCCTGGGCTGCAAAGTATATAAATGGAAAATATCTCGATGAAAGGAAGAAAGAAAACGTCATCGTCACGGTCGTAGATGGTAAGAGGCCCAACCGATTTTCGCGCTCTGATTGGCTTGCAGGTTTTAAAGGGGTTTGAAGCTGACTTTTGATTCGAACAGCCGACAGCCACCTTGGATCTAAATACTTCACTCTAATTAACACTATGCATTTTGGATATCCAGTAACTGCTAGTACTACGATGTATGTCCCGCCAATCATATTCGATCGCAATGCACATAGGGTTCCGCGCCTGGTCCGAGTAGCAGATCTGTTGTGGGCCGGGGCCGGCTTATCCGGACATTACCACACCTCGTCAATCTGCCCTCCGACATCCGTCTATTCGCTCCCGCTCTCTCTCGTGGATCGGGCCGGAGGTTGGGATGCAGGAGAGGAAGCGATTGGTGAAGATTTGCATATGTACATCAAGTGCTTCTTTGCAGTCAATGGGAACTTGACCACAAGGAGCGTTTTTAGCCCTGCTAGTCATAGCAATGTGCATAGCAATGGCAAGGGTATAAGGGGTTTTTTCCAAGACATAATGGCTCGGTATAAACAAGCTTTAAGGCATATGTGGGGTGCTCTTGATAGTGGATTCGTCCTAAGGTCGTTTTTCTCTCAGGCATGGAAGAGTCGGAGGAGTGGAAAACGGTATTGAGCCCCCAAACCCTAGTTTCCCCCCACTAACAAACGTAGCTTGCACTGGAGCAATTCCTTTATCCTCATGCACCGAATGTACGAAGCTCATTTCCTCCCCATCCACATTACCCTCCTCATCATTGGGGGTGGCCTCTTCACCCTCTCTACTCCCACACAACAAATTCCCCGACTCCTCCTTCAAACCCTCGACATAACCGGATACCTCCGGCTCGTGTCTGCATTCAATTTTATGTACTTCTTTTTCCTCTACGAAACATACCACCGACTCTGCGTCTCCGGGCGCGAGAAAGAGATGCTGCGTGCCGGTCTCGCAGATCGCATGACGGATTCATTCTCCCGTCGCACTCTTAGAAATAATGGTTTAGATTTCTCTCTGTTCCCCGTAGCGGGTATCATATTCGGGTCATTTCCCGCGGTGGTGGCACTCGTGTGCCAGCTTTGGACCCTCAATCTAGTTTATAAGGTTTCCCAGAAACCCCAGAGGATGCCATTGGCAATGCCGTGATTAGGGTATATTTATTAAGGTCCTGGTAACTGCATGTGCATTGTGGATAAGGGAGGCTTCTATTTTTAGATGGGTACGGTAGAGAATATCGGGGCATGCCAGCATGTGATAGTTTAATGTAATGATAATATTAATTTTCAAGACTTCTTGATAGCTAGGCATGCTTCATTATAGTCGTAGACCTACTGAGGCGAATAGTCATTCATAGAGGGTAGAACAAGAAGTATACCTTTATTTTCAGCATTCTCCATTGAAACCTCAAATAGTGAACAGAAGCAATCCCAATAAATTCGATCAATGACTTTAAATATCTTCAACGTGCTTCCATTTGAGATCCCCGGATCTTCCGGATGTGAGGGGGAGTCTAAAAGGAGTCGCTTAAAGGCAAAAAACGCCGGCCTCGAAGCCTCTCCACTAAAAGCAAACCCAAAAACCAGGGGTTTCATGTGATGATCCATTAAATCCTTATTCAAACCTCACATGTCCCCCCTCTGCAGCCTTGTCAAGATAAAATCTTAAGTCTGCCTTGTAAATTGGCCTACCGTTTTCTAACCAATGCGTCGCGTGCATCTCGCAATCTTTGCCCAGCTCGATAGGTTATTGGGTCGATCGGGCAGGTTGTCACACCCCCTTCCCTCTCCCCAAGCTGATTTCGGGACGGTTGCCGACGCACGATACGTTCAGGTGGTGGCTCAGCTGCAGACATATTGGATGAACCCCTCCCTTAGCCCCCAATCGATAAACAGAAAAAGCCAAAAGGATTCCTCCCTCGTTGCGGAAGTCGAGCGCGAAATCTATCCCACGTGCTCCGTCGCGGTAAGAAGTATCGCTGTGCTATCAGTATCGATGCAAAACACGGGTATGAAGGGGAGGCGCAGCGCCTCCAAAATGCGGATGTCGACAGCCTTACGCCCGGAAGTCGCTGGGTAATGCAGGGGAAGACGCCTTGGGTTTTCAGGGTTCATTTCATTTCGAAATATGTATATCTCGAGAGGATGGAGCTGGATGGAGAGGTTATGGTCTGGTCGGCAGACTGAGAGACGCCAAGAAAAAGCTGTGGCACGACATGGCCGACCAGACCATTGACCAGAATATCGATCTGGAGCGAAATGACGGTGGGAGAGGATCCGTGGATGTCTCTCCAATCGAGGGCAAACATCCCGACATAATGATTCAGGATCTCGGAAAGGAGCGTGGTGCCGAAGAGGAAAACCACCCCCAAGATGAAATACTCCCTAGAAATGGATCGGTGCATTTTTCTCCTACGGCTGGAAACCCGGCGAGATTTCCATTGCTCGAAAGAACTGGATGGATGCCCGTCGAGTCTGGAAACCATGCTCCTCGAAATGATTCGGTCGCCTCTACGGCTTCAGACGCTTCTATCAAGCACCATCGAGGGATCTATTGGCGGTCGCCCATTGCTATGGTTGCCTTTTTCTTGATTGGTATTCTTGCAGCTGTTTCTCACCATCTATATTACTCTTCCTTGTCTGGGAAGCGAGTGGGCAATGATTCCAGCCAGCAGTGGTCTTTGAGGTTCGAGATTATGCTCGCTCTTGACATATGCTTGAGAGTAACTGACAAGTACTCAGATGGGGAACTACATTTGCCTACATCACCCAAACAAGTCTTGTCTGCTCGGCGGGCTATGCATTTACACAATTTTTATGGTTGACGCTAAAGAAGATATATATTACGGTCAAGGGCCTAGATGCTGCATTTGAAGCCGACCAGACTATCATCTCAGCCTTGCATCCCGAGGTGGTTCGAAAGATGAAAGTTGTGTCGTTTATTGCGTTAATAATCTGGTTCGTAATATGTGAACGAGCTATGAATAGACACTTACTGTATAAGGTGCCTTCCACTGCCATCATTAGTGACACCGGCCACGCTCTTTGTTCTTCCCAATCTCCAAACTATCTGGCTAGAGTTACCTGCAGCATCCCTTAGTATGTACAGCAACATCAATCAAACGAGACGCTACACCTACTCCGTGCAGTCGAATGTAAGCAGTGCAGACGAAGTTTTTCTCGGCCCGAGGACGATAGTATCTCGACTGTCCGCCGCCGCCGCAACTCTGGGCTTAATATTACCAATTCAACCCCCATTCGAAAACTCCTCGTACTCAACTCAATTCTTTGGCCCGGCTATTGAATGTGCCACTGCAAGTCCGCAAATTGCTGGCATAATCGAGAGCTACCGTAATCAATCGGTTTCAAGCAACAATAACTCCGTTGTAGAAAATGGAAACTATTATTATGTATTCGTGCCGGATTTGAGCAATTTTGGTAACGAGGGTGCGCCGTTCTTCGGAGTCAACGTGGTTCCTCAAGCTCGATTGCAAACACCATCAAATGCATCGAATCAAATATGGATGGTCTATTCAACATATGTTTACGATTCAACGGGTCAGCAAAGCATCCAAGATCAATTTACGGTCTGTAAACTCTTTAACGCATCCTACGATATCACCTTAGAATTCCAAGACGGTGCCCAGGCCATCATAAACCAATCTGTGGAGAATGTCAACGAAGTTCCTTATCCGACGAATGACGCCCCCCCTACGCTGGACATAATGGCGCAACATGCCTACTCAGCTGTGTTGTGGGCAATATCGGACCTCCTGGTTGGCTCCATGGGAATATTCTATGAATATTCGGGAGATAGTTCAACCCCAACGACAAGCTTTTCCGAGATCACAACGCAGATTGAACGCACGAGTCTTCTCGGTAGTTCGGATCTTGATGTGTTCTTTGACACAAATCACTTCCTGTCCTCAAATGTCACGACTCTTTCCGACCAGAGAAGTCAAGATATCAACCTAGCCCACAATAGAACCCTTATGGACTTGGTTCCAGAACTGGCCTTCAACACCACGATGAGTTTCATGTCGAGTGATCTTCTAGCGTAAGCTCGATAAGCCATGTTCCAACCATTACTAACATGCTTCAGACCATCAATCAACACTAACGTTTCACTTGTGACCTCAATAAACACCTACGCGTATCACTCCCAAAATCTTCTCCTCTCCTACGGCCTCGCCATCCTCTTTACATTACTTGCCAATCTTCTCGGCGCCTACGCATACCGAGAAAACGGCCACAGTTTCAATAAATCCTTCTCGGCTATCTTGGCGTCGACGCGAGACCCGGGTCTGACGAAATTATTCCACAGGGAGACGATGGGGAGGTTGCCACTGCACAAAAATGTTCAAAAGACGAAGTTGATGTACGGCATGATGCCCGGGAGCGGACTGGGGTTTAGAACAGTCACGCGACGGTCGAGCTCAGTGGGAAATATTTGCAGCGAGCATGAACACCCAGAAGTTGAAAGTGAGGATTGGGGCGAGAACTCGGAGCGGGTTGGGGTCTAAGGACAGGTCACGCCATGGCGGGCGAAGTGGGAAGAATAAGCGGGAACTTCACGATATGTATCATACAACAACCTATGAAGATGTATCAAATAAGTTATATGTCACTCTGAATTCGGCAGCGCTCTACTCCTCGCTTAATGATACCAGTTTTCCCCCATAAAACTACGGGTATCCAATTACTCGCATTGGCCCCCTGGTTTCCCGCCCTCGCTTATCTGCAGCACACGCCGTCCTCGAAGCTACCTCATTGGTGCTCACGATCTAATCTTTTTACCATACTGATATAAATATGGGCGCAAGCCGATGAATTATTGGCACCGGTGGTTATCTGGGCTTGCCTCCTTCCTGCAAGACATGCTCCTTGAGGAATTGGCTAGACCGAAACAGTTTTGAAGAGCGAGCTTATTTCCGTCCCGATTAAATGCTCTATCAGACGGCTTTGCCTGTACAGTATATATGGCGTTTAACCTTTGCACTTCGTACCCTCTTGCTCGGTACAGACTTCCTTCTTTCTTTCATTTAATACCTCTACCCTCCACCCCTCGAGCCTTTTTCTTTTCTGTTCAAGGTACGGTTTATTAATTTCAGTATGGCCGACAAGGCTACCCCTCCCATCCTCATCATCGGGGCAGGAATCAGCGGCCTCGCCCTCGCACAATCCCTCCTCCAGGCCCATATCCCATTCCACATCTACGAGCGCGATGCTGCCCTGGACACCCGTACGCAGGGTTACCGGGTAAGGCTTCATGGCCCTGGCATCGCGGCTCTCCAATCCCTCCTCCCGCCAGCGCTGTTCGCAAGGCTCCGTGCCTGCTGCGGGGTCGTCACCACCAAGACTATTTCTCCCAGCGTCCAACTCGACGCTCTCACAGGCCTTGGTAAAAAATTCGAGCACAAGGGCCAGCCACCCCGGCCTATCGGCGGCACCATCTGCATGGCCCCGGAAATAGAGCCGTTGATCGCGGACCGCGGCGTCGTGCGGAGCGTGCTGATGCGTGGTCTGGAGTCGCACGTCTCGTTCGGAAAGGAATTCGAAGCGTACACGACCAGCGCCTCCGGCGTCGAGGTGAGCTTCTCAGACGGCGCTTCCGTCAAGGGATGTCTTCTCATCGGCGCCGACGGGACCAGATCTCGCGTTCGCAAGCAGTTTCTCCCACGGCATAAGCTGGTCGATACGGAAGCGCGGTTCTTCTTTGGCAAGACCACTTTGACGCCCGACGTCGAGGAGCGGCTGAACGAGCATCTGAGAAAGGGCATGGTACTGGTGCAAGACTACTCGCGGCCCTGCGGGCTCCCACTTAGTCTCCTCATTGAGTCGGTGCGGTTTAAAGATAATGAGTTCAGGCAGGAGTTACCGCCGGATTATATCTACTGGGTGCTCATCTCCCGCGCCGATGCTGTTGTCGGAGGGGACGAGGGGTTGCGCGACATGACGTCGGAAGGGGCGGCTAGGTATACGAGGGAGACGACGAAAGGGTGGGAGGGGGGAGTGAGAGCCTTGATCGAGTCCCAGGATGAAGGAAGGACGGCGCTGCTGAAGGTGAATTCGTTCAAGCCGGATATCATATGCTGGGAGAGTGAGGGCAACGTCACGTTGATGGGGGATGCCATACACGCGATGAGTCCGACGGCTGGTGCGGGCGCGGTTTCTGCATTGAGGGGTGCGGAGGCGCTGGCGGATGTGCTTAAGGAGCTATGGAGTCACTCGAGTGAGAAAGCGAGTGAAGGGATGTTATGGGTCACAAAGGAGGGCTTGGAAAGCTATGAAACTGCCATGAGAGGGTTTGCTAAAGAGGCCATCACATATAGCGGTTTTGGAGGGCGGATGATCTTTGGAATGAAAGGCTGGGACGAGTTGAAGGAGGTAGAAGTTTGAGCCGTCTTGTAGGCCACTGTAAACGTTAGAGTTTCGTACATATAAAAGCTACTTCCTCACCCATGTAATCTCGCTTAAGATAGGGGGGTTCAGTAATCGATATACCGAGCCGTCTCAGCTATCAAAATGTCAACGCGGAGCAAATATTCAAAGGACGAACGTAAGGCCAATTTCTTATTTAATTGGACCACAACCGGGTATCTAGCCATCTCACTCAATACAACAAAGTGTTTCTATATCTACCACATGCTATTACTCACTAATAGCTATACCCCAGTTTTGATTTAAGCAAAAGTAAGTAGGTATAGCCAGCCTGGTCATACTTTTCGCAAGATTTAAATCCCCCCGAAGAAATCGGTAATACTTCTTTCAAAATAATAGTTAGGTGAAGAATTAAGTTTTCATAAGTGAATTAGAAAACAGTTCCGTCACTGAGAATCGCAATTGGTGGGCATTGAGTGTTGGGACGAGAGATCTCGGCCATTTCTCTTCCACCCTGCTGTTCGTTAGCATTTTCACCTAACAAAGGCGGGTCACAATTACCTTCCAACTCCCTGCTTCAAGCATCTGTGGTAAAGTTAATCTCTCCCCTTTCGGCAGTCCAAGTGCAATGTTAACTTCTTCCAGTAAGAGATCTAGAAATCCAACTGTCACTGCCCGCCACTCGACAATCACATCATCATCCGGGGTGAACATTGGCACGACCTCAACGGTACTTCCTTTCTTCTCGCCCTCCTCCCTAAACCTTTTTAAGCCTTTCTCCACGTCCGGAGATTTCAGGATGAGAACTCCGGTATCAATAAACAATCCACCATTTCGATATTCCGGGAGACCAGTCATCAATTCGGCACCAGCGAAATGGATATTCATGAGTCTAGACATGGGCTGCATGAGGGAATAGCAGAGCCATTGTGTAAGTTTATGGAATGGAACAATAGTTTCCCATGCCTCGGTGGTTGGGGGATTTTGTAAAGTGGATAGCGGCCAAGCGTCGCCGAGCGAGGTATTATCGAGGGTTGTGCGAGAAGGTGGCCAGATTGGAGCCAGGCCATCCATTAGGACGGTCCAGAGTGTAGGAAGGGGGACAATTGGGACAGAGGAGGCTTGGGTGGTAGGATGGGAAATGAGATGATCTTCGAGTTGTTAGCTTGAAGTTGCTATGAAAAAAGGGGAAAAGCATACCGAGCATGTTTCCAGGTCTGGCATCCGCTCCAAATAAAGTCTGGTTATTTAACGCCTGAGAGAGCCTAATAAGAAGACCGGTTCGGCCTTCTAATCCAGCCATTGGGTTGTTCTCTGTGACTTGCAAGCCAGCTGCCATCTTCTCCACAGTCAACTTCCTCAACCCTTCGCCGTCGACCTGATGCCGTTGGCTCGCATTGCTACTGAACAAACCATCCTTAAACATCTCCAAACTTGCAATGGCCAGCCCCTCACTTCGCCTGTATGTGCGACCATTCTGCTTGCTCTTGTATGACCACCGCGTTCCGGCACCGGCGTCGAGAAGCACGGAAACTAGAAAGAGGTCGAGAAGTCGGCGGCAACGTTCGGAAGGATCAATCTCACTGGGCCAGCTGGAGAGTAACTCGGACATGCGGTCTCGGCCGCCGACGTTGAAATGCTGCCAGCGCCCATGCGGCGGGATGCTTGAATAATCGGGAGCAAAGTCACGCTGTTGCATATTAGAATAGAACCGGTAGCACAGCGGGACGTACCTTAATAATCGACACGACAAACTTGGTGGTGTCTTTAAATTTGCTCATATCAACATCAAAATGGTTCAATTGATTACTCTTGGCCTTCTCCAGTACGACGGAACATCGCTCACGGACGGCGCCAATACTCCTCAGATAGCCAGCTGGATCAACATGCGGATCTGGAGATTTTGGGAGGGCGATTTTTGGAATGGTAGGTGGAATTGACATCTTTGAGAAACCCGGCGTCCCGGGTGTCACAGGAGATTTCAGTGATGATTGTGAAGACATCGAGCCAAATTCTGGGGAAGTGGTCGAGTTTTTGCGAGAGTCCGAGGTTATCGAACCTGACTTGTCCTTGCGTGTGAAGATCCCCATGACTGGCAGGCGAAGATTTGTTGTCTTCTGTTTGGATCTGTCCGCTCTGCTCTTTTCGTATCTGTGCTGCGGTGCTCTGTTATGATCGTGTCACTTATCGCAGAGAGCTTGACAGTTGATAAGGGACGAGGGGAGGAGGTTGAGTCGTGACGGTGTTCGGCACCGCCAATACTTACAGTATGATCGGCAGGGTTTTCGGCTGATCGTGGGACAGTACCGATTGGTAAAGTATTAAAAGGCACAGACGACGAGTCCGCGTCCGGTTTCTACTCCCAATTCGTCTGGCGCGGTAAGTCGAGGCAGTGTAATGGTGTATTGTCCGATGGTCGTATTCGGTAGGTGGAAAGATGGTGAGAAAGAAAGAAGAGGGAGGGCGTGAGAAGAACGAACTAAAGCAATGGATGCTGTAGTGCGCCGTCGCGCCAAAATGGCAGGAGTTGGAGTTGGGAGTTAGCTGCACTTGCACTTTTTACTTGGACTTCGTTGTTTAGCTGAGGAGACCAGATCAGACGAGACCACACTACAGCTCTTCTCTTCCTACATCCACCACCAACAATCTACCTGATCCCTTGAGCTTCCTCTTTGGTCTGTTGCTCCCCTCACGGCTTCACCTTGATTCCACGTCTCTTCACTACTCGCAGTCCTCTCTTCTTTCCACTCTTTACTCTTTACTTCTCCTTTCTCCTCTCGCCAGTAAGGTAGTGCCCCTTCCAACGGCCCCAGGCCAGTGGTTCTGATTCCTTAAACCGTTCCGGAACACCAAAGAACGTTCCGCCCTCTGCCTCGTTCGCTGCGGAGGCAAGGACTTGGGTAGTGAGCGCCCTTGCTCAACGGATCCTTATGCAAATGAGGTTAAAACAATGGCGAATGCTCGCCTTTGTCGGGCTGGCGCTGCAACGTTTGATGCACTCCTCCCCAGCAAGCTTGTTTTTGCTCCCAGGCTGATGTCGGCGTCTTACCTAGAACGTGATATTGGACAGGGTTGGTGGATGAGCGGGTGCCGCCGCTATGCAGGTACCAAACGAATCCTTGTCCTTTGGGTGGACAGGACGCACGACTGAGACAACCTCCTCGAGAGTGGGATGGAATTATTGGGGAAGAGGAGGAGAGCGGACGGACCACGGAGTACGGGAGTACCGTGGGCGTGGGCACTGGGTGGATGATGTGGATGATGTGGAACAAGATACAGTATCCTTGGCGGTGGGACGTAAACGACCAGCCCAAAGATGAGTGCAGGAGCAACAAGGTTTAGCTGACTCGTAGTCGACCGGGACCGCCGCGGTTGACCGTGTTGCAATTCAGATCATACAAGTCTGCTGCTCCAGGAGAAAGGAGCTGAGGGTTTTGCCGAGAGAACCGGTCGGAGAGAAACTGCACAGAACGTCGTACGAAATCTAAAAGTCGAGAAACTCGGGGAAAGAGATTCGGGCTACCGAGCTACTGTACCTTTCGTAAATACAATATTGGGTGTTCGGGACTTTCCTCGAATCAGGTCGGGTCGAGTTTTGGGCTTGCCTCTCGTGGCCTCTCCTGGACTTTTCGTCGTCTCCCGTTGCCCCTCTTGGCCGCTCTCTCGCCGTTTTGCTGATTGTGCACCGTCCGGCGTATAGTAAGGTTATCGCTCGCCCACGGTCCGCATAGCGATCTAGTTCCTGACAGTCGCTGCGTACCAATAGAAGCAAAATCAACTCGGAATTCCGAATCTAGAAGCTGGTAAATGTTTTGCGAATATTCTGCATAATTTCTGCGGATATGGAAATATGAAAAGATCGGCCGGAAGAAGGGGTAAGCATTCGCTGAATTGAATAATATTATTATGGATCCCTAATTCTTCGTTCTCGCTGACACGTCCGCCCTTTTATTGAGTGGAAAAGGAAAAGCCAATATCCGCGGGGATTTTCCGTACTTGAACATGGGTGCAGGGCAAGCAATTAATTGAAAGCTACAATATGAACAGGCCCACATCTGATTCGTACCCGACGCACCTCGAGTATCGAAGATGGCATGAGATAAATGACTAGAGATACTTCGTGGATACTTGCTTTTTTGCCCTTGCCTCGAACCGAGGGTTCTGTCTTTGGCTAAGAGAGATATCCTTCCCCAATTTGGTTTTGTCTCCTGAATACAGCATTGGAAACAAATAATCCCCCCCTTCGTCCCTCGCAAATCCTAACGAACCTTCCGCTCTCTGCCTATTTCAAATTCCTTTTGATACTGACGTGCTCTTCTCGTGAAAAGGAATGCTATCAGAACAAAGGCAAAACCCAAGGAAATTAGGGCTTTGTGGTGATAAGTCCACGTGGGACCATCCTCCAATGCCTGAGATATGAAGCCCTGGAAGAATTAGTCCATTTTCATAAACGTCAGAGACTGGGTGGAAGATTCACGGTGATGCTTGATATCGAGTCTGTTGCAAGCTGCTTCGGATTGGGGAGCGGAATGACGGGTGCGTGTCCTGGAGTGAGTGGTGGAGGCATTTTGAATTTAAAGGTAGTGAACGGTGTTGAAATGAGGGGCTCAACCGCCTTCAAGTACGAGATGCCGCTCCATCCGTGAAAGAGTTTGACACTGTGGTCCATTAATCTATCTGAAGCATTTTCCAAATGGCTTTCACATGACTCCCAAGCGATTCATGGATGTCCGTGAAATATATGAACCACGTGACTCGAGACGAGGGACATTGCATGGCCTTTGAATCGTTTTCAATATATATCGGTAAATCCTGAGATGGTGTAAAGAAATACATCTCAATAGTTTAAGCTTAATATGCATGCTTGCTATGCTACGCGTTGATCTAGAATCTATATTTACACCCTCCTAATCGTGTCAAGACTTCTTCCTATCATCTTCATCCTCATCCAACATCGAGAACATCGCACTCCTTTCATGCTTGGCCTTGAATTGCTGCCCTGCATTCCATCGAAGCGCTCCCGTCAAACAAAATCCCAAAACTACCACATATATGCCGACAATTATAGGGACCCAGATCGAGGGATCTTGCAGGAAACCCGGCAAGGAGCTCTGACACCATATTAAATATTTTCAATGAGAAGATGGCCGGACAGGGCTTACCGAGACCGTTTGAGACCAAGATTTACCTGCCATTCCTTCGATTCCGAGATTTCTTTGTCCGTTCCTCGGAGAGGCGAGGTGGCAAGACAGGAAGGTTGGCGAGTAAGGGCGTTATGGTGCATTTACAGATTAAGAATGTCTGAAATCGAGAGTTACATGAGGTCCAATAACAGAATGATTCACAATTGTTTGAGAGAATCTGGCCAAGTCCAGGAACATTTGAAGACCGCACGTGACATTTGTTTTCTTCGGAAGATGAGAAGACAGCCGCGCCGCGCTAAGTCCGGGAGGCGAGGGAGCCCTTTATGCAAACAATATCTTGGGTTTGGCCAGCTCGCGCACAGGTAGCATCTCCAGACTCATTCAATTACTTTTACAGACATGACCCCTTAAGAAGCGTATATTATACCCCTTAGAAATGCTAAATGCTTGAATTACAGCTCCTAAATTGTCAAAAATGGACGACCTGAATGGTTTAGAATGGTCTGCGACCTCGAATACCACGAGTAAAGCGCCAACAGGCACAGGCAATTATTATCCAGCTTTACGACCAACTCCCCCCCCCCAATTATCTGGGCGAAATACTCCTCTCTCTGCACAGGGCTCTGGCCCCCCGAAGCCATCCCCATTTGCACCTCCTAAAAGCGCCACCCCAGATAGCTTCTCGAACCTCGTGTCTTTTGGCTCCTCGAAACAGAATACTTTGACACTGCAAGAACAACAAGACAAGCTACAAGCAGAGAAAAGGAAACAAGCGGAAGAGAAGAAGAAACAGTATGAGACGCAGTTCGGAAGCTCTCAATTCTGGGATGGCCTTGGAAGTAAGGGACCAGGGCAGACACCGACACCGCCCATCACGTCGCGAAGTTCTACACCGGCCACGAGACCTTTGACTACCAATTTCGCAAGAGCAATTTCTCCAGCTACCACCAGCGGCTCTGTAGTACAAAATGGCGCAGAGGATGACCTCTTTTCAGCTTTCAATAAGGATACCAAAGTAGACAACTCGAGTTACTATCCTCCACCATCTATATCAAGCAGTGGGAGCAATACGCCGGGTTTTGGGACCAAACCTCCAGATTTAACTCAACCTAATGCCTGGGAAAAATCGGGGGCTTTAGGAGGAGATACATTTGGCGATGATGATGATCCGTTTGGATTAGGTCAGATGAAAGCACCGAGCTCTGTACCGGCTCCAATACCAACCGTTGGAGACGATGATGACTTTTTAGGAGACCTTGGAAAACCTGTAGAAGAAGTTAGAAGGCGAAGTCCAGCAGTAGAAGTTCCTCCGGAACCAGAATCAGATCAAGACTCGGACGATCCATGGGATAAGGCGGTTGCAGAGCTAGTGGATATGGGATTTTCAGCAGAACAATCACGGCGAGCTTTGACTGAGAGTGGGTCGGGGCTTGATATTCAAGCTGCTGTCGGGTGGATTTTGAACGATGCACACAAGCAAGCAAAACAAAAGCAGCAAGGACGAGATTCAAGTCAAGGCGGCCGATCGGCTAACGGAGAGAGGAGAGATGTGCCTCGAGACGGTACGAGACGTGAGAATACACCGGCTTGGATGCGAGAAGAAGGAAGAGGTCAATCGCAACCTCAGAGAACGGACAATCAATCACCAAGCAGCGAGGGAGACCTTTCTAAAACCGCCGCCGCTGTTGGAAGCAATTTCTTGAAGACTGCGAATTCACTTTGGAAAACATCACAGAAAAAGGTTCAAAAAGCAGTTGCTGATTTCCAGCAAGAATCTGATCCTAACCAACCAAAATGGATGAGGGAAGCCGCAGAGCGCGAGCAGTCAGAGAAGCGAGCGGCAGAAGGGCGGGGTCGGCGGCCTCAAGAGCCCGAAGTTACGGATGAAGCGCTCATGCTTGAAGGGGGACGCCGGCCACCTCGGAAACCGAAAGCCCCCGAATCTCCTTTCCCGCCGTCTAGCTCCAATTCTACACGTGATCAATCCCCCGTCATGCCAAAGCCTCCAGCAGAAAGAGCAAATGCTGTACCTCGGTGGCAGCAAAGTCCCCAAGCAGACCCACGTTCAAGAATCAGCAAACAAGCTATTGAAGAGCAGTCGGCTCAAGCATATATCTCACCTGCACGGCGAAAGAAAGCCGCTCCGCAACCTAAACCACCTCAAGCAGAACCGGACCTCCTATTTTCCTCTGGGCCTTCCAATCCAATCCCACCTTCTCGAATACCGCAACATCCTTCACCCCTGTCTTCAAAACCGTCCACCCCTATTCCAACGCGACCAAAAGCTCCCGCAAGGCAGATCCCTCCCGTCTCACCCGCGGCCCTTGCAAATTCACATCAGCACCGCCTAGCAGGGACTAATCATTTCAAGCGTGGCGACTATGCATCTGCACATGATTCTTACTCCTCTTCTCTATCAGCAATACCATCATCTCATCCCATCACCATCATATTATTATGCAACCGAGCACTTACAGGCCTCAAAACTGGGGTTCCAAAAGCGGCCGTCTCAGATGCGGACACTGCATTAGACCTCATCGGTGTTTCTCGCGGCGAAGGCGAAAACATCGACCTGGGTCCCGGGGAAGGAGGTGGGCGTAAAGAAATGAAAGAATTCTACGGCAAGGCCCTCATGCGTAAAGCCGAAGCCCTAGAGCAGATGGAACGGTGGAAAGATGCAGGTGAAGTTTGGAAGATGTGCGTTGAGACTGGCGTGGGGGGTGCAAATGCAATACGGGGTAGAGAAAGATGCGAGAAGGCTCTCGCTCCTAAACCCCCACCAAGGGCGGCCGCGCCAAAGGTAGCATCGAAACCTAAACCCAGATCCGCATTGTCAGACCTGGGGTCAGTTCCCGAGGCAGATTCCGCTGCGGTGAAGAGGCTACGGGAAGCAAACGTGGCTGCCGAAAAAGCCGATGATGAGAAATTCGCCTTGGCCGATAAGGTTGAAGCCAGAATTGGCAACTGGAGAGATGGAAAGAGAGACAATTTACGAGCGTTGATTGGCAGTTTAGATAATGTCATGTGGGAGGGTGCAGGATGGAGAAAGGTTGGTATGCACGAGTTGGTACAGAATAATAAGGTCAAGATCAATTATATGAAGGCGATTGGGAAGACCCATCCCGACAAGGTTCGTAATTTCTTTATTCCCACACCACTTTTCGTATTGGTTGAAATCATTGAACTTGCGAGATATTAGACCTGCGAATAAAGACTAACCAATCACAGTTACCTCAAGATGCTAGTACAGAGGTGAAGATGATCGCCGCACTGGTCTTCGCGACTCTAAACGAGAGCTGGGATAAGTTCAAGCAGCAAAATGGGATGTAGATATTCCTTATGACCTTACAATTGAACTCATGACTAGATACCTCTAGTACTCTGTTATTGACAGAACCCTTAACGTTGGTGTCAAGGTGCTAAAGCGAAGTAGAACGAAGCCTTTTGAGGGCTATATGTTGTGACCTGGCAAGTACCATTCCCTTTTCGTTCGTCAAGTCGTGAAAAATTCAAAGAAAGGTACGTCGGCTGAATTTTTCAAATTTTTACTGTCGTGCGGTCGAACTTGTTCGAAATGCGCAGAAATCAAAAATTTCATGAAGAATTGGTATACATTTCTCAGAATGAATGTATCGCTTTGTGCTTGGCCGAAAACAGCGAATCCATCAAAGAAGTAATTGAGAATTTCCGCATTTGGCCACACCCAATCCATTTGCCCTTGGATATTTCTTTATTTTCATCTCTCAATGAAAGTCCGTCTTGATAGACAATGATTCGAGTAGGCTTAAAGAGAAGGGGTGGGATTAAGGTCTTGAGTTCTTGGATTCTCCAAAAACAAAACATTTCTTCTGTCAAAAACTTCGAAATACATCTTTTCCAGTGGAAATACGATTTAAATTCTCAAAATCTCATATTCTGCGTACCCGAATTTGTCAAGGAAAGGGTCACGCCAAGATGGATCAACTATCGACGACGGAGCTAACCGATGTGGAATCCACGGCCGGTGAATCACGTAAGAAACTCAATGTCGAAAAGGAGAAGTTGGAATTCTTCTCAAGACTTCTTCCACGCGAGTCCGACCTAGATCTGGTTCTTTTCAAAAGAGGACTAGGTGCCTCAGTCGAAGAATTTACCCAAGTAGAAACATATGTCATGGCCGCGTTTGATACTAGTGAATTAGTCAATTTTGACTCTCTCGACGACCCTGATGCTCGAATGACATTATATCAGATGGCCGATGAACTCTCCCTAGGCTTGTGTGAATTGTTTCAGAATACCGATGTCAATTGGGCGAAGGAGTGGACTGATGCAATTTTGCGAAATCTTTGGAGAGTTGAAAAGCAAAAGAGGGCAGAAATTAAGGAGGGAAAACAAGTTGTTCTTCCGCCAGGCGAAGAACGTGAGATGGGGACGAACCCTGAAACGGTGAGGGAGAAAACAGCAGGTAACATCGCAAGTGATCTACCCAGAACGAGAACCGACTCCGCCGGTGAGTTGAATGAACCAATAACACTTGACCAGACAGTATTTCGCCTCCAGGTTATCGGGGATCATGGAAAGGTAATTGCAGAGGATGAGCTCGTTGCGAAAAGAGTCGTTCCAGAGGGAGACGAACTAACTGACGTTAAAAATTTCTCCTTCATTAACTTCACGACAGAGTTCGAACATCTGGTAAACTCTAATCGAAGTACTGATAATTATCTGGACTTCGTTTACGGACAGTTCGGGTATATTCACGGAGGAAAGTTCAGAGAGATCAAAAGGCAACAACACCTTGAGGTTGCTCTCAACCATCTCTTCAATTCGCTAATTGAGGGGGACGATACTCTTCGATTTGAATACCACGTCGAGTCAGCAGTTGAAAAGAAGAACAGAAAAAATGCAGAGAAAGCCCGACAGAGGATCAAGGCTGCCAGCCTGAAAGACCCTTCTCCTTCTGCAACCAAAAAAAGTACTCCTTCAAACTCTATGGCAAATGAGCGCGTCAGGTCTTCTTCAGCTAAGCCAAGAAGTACGACAGCTGCTAGTGGAGAGTCGCCGAGAGTGTCACGCGACCAACCAAGGCCAAAGCAGATCCAAAGAACGGTATCGAATCCAGTACAGACACATTCTCGTACGAAATCAGGAAAACCCGGTAAATCTGGTCTAGAGAAAACTCCAACCAATCCTAGCTGGACGTCAAATGAGAGATTAACGCGTTCTACTCAACGTCCCTTACGTAGAACCAAAGCCCTTGAAGATTTGACGGCGACATCTGACGATAGAACAGACAGCCCCAGTAGCAGAGCCAAATCCCAATCCCCCAAAGAGGGCAATCGATTTTCAAGGGCAGCACGGAGATTGTCGGGAGTTTTGACTGGTGAACCACCTGTTCAGAAAATTCCCGTAGTGGTGATTCCAGAGCGGAGTTCAAGCTATGGGAAAACTCAACTCCATAGCGCTCCAAACCCCACATCTAACCCTTCGAGCGCAGCTAGAGCTCGACGGGGTCTTGGTCAATTGCCACCCCAGAAGGACGAAAGAGGCATAAAGACTTTCGCCGAGCGAGATTCCGCCCGAACTGCAGCTAGCTCCTCAGTACGTGGAAGAAAACCACATGCCGTGCCAGAGCAAAACAGAGACAGGCCCACAGGTTCAACGCCCAGTCGTAACAAGGCCCAGCCGGGCCCGAACGATGTAAGCACTTTGTCAGACTCCACCGCATCATCTCGTAAGACGGTAGTCCAGTCAACTGCGGAGGCCGCTGGAAGTAGAGTATCTTTGACAGCCAGCGCAGGCGAAGCGTCCATCAGAAGCATCCCCGCCCCGGTGCGCCCAAGTATTGAACTTCCGCCGCTTCCTCCAAGCGTCAGCTCGACACCCAGGACGCCTTCTTTCCTGCCACAAGCAGAGTCGACGGCTCCACTGGTGATGAAGAGAAGAGGAACATTCACTTACCCCCGTCCGGCGAGAAAGATTTCCATTACCATCCAATCGAAGATTAAGAATGTGCTCGGGACTGGAAAGGAGACGGCGTTAGATCGGGAGGCCGAGGATGCTTCGTATGACGCTCAACACGAAAAGTTTGCAAGTCTTTTCGACATATCGAAAATGACAGTATACAAACGCGGAGGTGATGAACACGAACTTATGGTGCCGAGGGCGCTTGGTCGTGTGAATGAAGGTGAGGCGGAGGATGATGACGTCTCAGACATTGAACCTGGTGATGAGTACTTGGTTTCTCGGTAGGTGTCAGTGACCGTGGAAAGATCTAACGCTAACTCTCACAGGTTACAAGAACTGCAGAATATAGATGGGTTGACTCAGATTCAGGGTTCGCACTTTAATTATTGGGAAGAATGCTGTCAAATGTTCCAGGTCGATCCTTTGAAGACCGGATTCGAGGATACGATTCGACTCCACGGCTTGAAGACCAAGCTGCATCAGTATCAAGCCTTCGGCGTTTATTGGCAAATGAAAATGTCTCGAGTCCTTGGTGGTGGATTTGTAGCAGACGAGATGGGTCTTGGAAAGACGTTTACTTTTCTTGCCTACTTAGTTGCCGAGCGTCAGCTGGTGAAGCTTTGGGATGATGTTCATATTTCTCGAACGTTAAACGATGGACGACATCTTCGCCAAGAGGACCAGCACAACAATGATGAATGCCCAAGTAAGAACACCACAAGATTCTGGCTTTCTTGTCCTTGTGCTCGGTCAAGTCCAACATCCACAATGCGTCCTAAGGCTGGGGTCAGGCTTGCATGTGTCCCAGCCTCGTTGGTCACATCATGGAAAGAGCAGTGGCTTACACATATTGATGAAAAGGCGGCCTACTTGTTCATGAACCTCATAATAGCGCATCCGCCCAGTAACCCGACCCTCCCGCGTGGGTTTGATAACAGAGATGCCAGGCATCCGAGAAATGCATCAATTTTGAAAGCGGTCAGGAATCCAATTGATGTGAGGACCAATAAGTTTGTCAATGATACCCCGGCAAAAGATCAGGACAGATATCTAGTGTTAACAACGAGAGACGGTTATAAACCCTGGGTAAAGCAGTTTGAATACGAAGCAACAGTCCAGATATTCAATAAATCCGAGACTGGAGCTTGGGTTAAGGGCAAGAATAGGGGTATTGTCTTTGGTATTGCCATGATCGACGAATTTCACGAGGAATACCTAAAAGGCAAAGGTCGTTCTGGTGTCCTTAGTGATCTGCCTACAGCAGGTCAGCCATTCCTTTGGGGTTATTCCGGGACACCAATTTCACAGACTCCACGAGTTATAGAGGGTGTCCTCTGGGCCATCGAGTGTCACTACCCCAAAACGCAGAAGACGTCCAAGGAAACTGGCTGGGAAATGGATAAATTCTTCGGACAATACAGTAATAAAATTCTCGATAAATTGTGCAGAGATTTTGAGAAGCATGTCAAGAATGGATCGACAAATAGAGAAGAGGCTCAAGCTCTTGTGCGGAGGTTCAAACCCTTCGTCGCCACGTTTATGATTCGACGCACGGCAGAGACGTCTTGGTTTGGTCGCCCATTAATCAAGCTTAAGCCGCATACTCATGCCGATTTCATACTGAAGCATAATTCAAAATTTGACCGTGATATTAGACTGCTAGCAAAAGTTATCCAAATCGAGACGGATTCGAAGCTTGCCCAATTACAGGCGGCTTGGGAGAGAGCGGACCGCGACTTGCGTCCAGTGAGACTGCCAATGAAGCTCGCAATCAATACGCTCTGCCGGGTGCAATGGCGTCAGAGAATAATAGCGACATTCCCATATCTGGTAAAGCTGGCTGCCGCAGATCACCCCCAGCATCTAGACCTGACAACAGAGGAATGTCTTCGATTCCGCGGGGCGCACGAGAAAACACTCACAAACCCGTACTGGTTTTACCTTCGACCGATTGTGGAAAATAGTCCTAAAGCCATGTGGTTGTATAGATATCTAAACTACATGGATCATGTAGAGGATGTTGACGACGAGGAACAGAAGGTTATCATCATGACACAATTCACTCCAGTTGCATTCATTCTGAAATTGGTAAGTTCGACGCAACTATTTCTTGCACCATTTGGCATTGATCTCTGAGTTTTCTAACGTAATACAGTTCATCGAGAAATTCATAAGGAATAAACGCGATCGTGTGGGTCTGATTATTCCTGGCGTTCGTCCAAAAGAGCGCACAGCGATACTTGAAGCCTTCACGGATACGATTGACAAAGAAACAGGCGCCCGCAAACAGAAACAAAACTTTAAGATTCTCGTGGGCACGACAAGACTCATCGGAACTGGGCTGCAGCTGACACGCTCATGTAGCGTGGTCCTGATGGAGCCCGATTATGAATTTTCCCGCGAGTTGCAAGCATATGCTCGTGTTCATCGTATCGGACAGAGAAATCCGATGTCTTATTCTTACAGGTTGATAGACGGAGGCAGCGAGATTGAAAAGACGATTATACTGCGCCAGATGGGGAGGGGTGAGGTGCAGGGCCGTGAGATGAGGGATCAGAGGGCTCCAGAACAGGAGAGAGGGGAGCGAACGAGTCGCGAAGATGAGCACCGCGATCGGGAGTTTGATAGAGTGGATAGTGAGATTGATGGATTCATTGAAGCTCTTCTGCAAAAGTCCAAGAAGACCACTCTAGGCTCGCGGCCGGATTTAGAAGAGGGCGAAGCAAGCAATGCATCGCCCAAAGAAACTACCATGGAACCGCTTCCCAAATCGCCCCAGACACCGTTCAAAAGCCGTTTCGTAGAGAATTTATAAACCCTTTCGAGAATAGAGCTCGTTATGGCGTGTCGAGATTGGAATATAGTGATTCGAGATGTTTCGTCGTATTGTTTATTGATCTAGCTTTGAAGTATGTTGGAGTACTGTTGAAATCTTGACTTAGGGTGTGATTTGTTTAGGTTTCTTTTGTGGATCTTTATATAGTTTTAGTTAACGCGAACTTTCATTCTATGATCTGCGTGAAATCTCAAGAACATCCTTTGTCTGAGTCACATACCTTGATTGGAAGCAATTCGGTCTCTAGCATGAGGTGTTCGTCTTAAGAAAGAGGAGAAATGCCTGCCAGCAATGGAAAATATTTGAGACTCGGTAGTTCTTAGAGATCTTATTGACACCTTTCCAAAATTTCCGAACCTTCTGGCGCTGGGCTGTTCGTTGAAGTGATTATGCCGGCTAGAGGATAAGATATCTATACAGCGTCCCTCATAAGCTCTGCCAAGGTATCGATTGGATCAGGGCTAAGAATTGTGAGGCACATGTCATGGGAATCGGGAATCAGCCACGTGGAAGGAGGGTTGGGATGGAGAAATGGATGTAAAAAATGACCCAGAGCCTCTTGGAATGCCGAGCGTTGCCCATTCCCACCTGCAGTATTCTGATCTGGTGATACTTTGTGTTTGGGAACTTCAATACCGCAACATACATGAGCAGTTTGAACTTCCAAAATCCATTTACCGTTGACTCTTACTAGACATTCAACAAGGCTGCGGCTAGGTTCCTGCCACTACATCAATCAATGATTTTAAACATGAAATGGGAGTTTACCGTTCTGAACTGTTCTTTATTCCACACAGGTTGGCAAGAAACATCCATTACTGCGTAGTACGTATCAATATCTGAAGAGTGGAGTATGAGAACCAGAATTCCGTGGCTGTTAGGTAGTATCAACCAGCGAGACATTTTATTGCCTAATTTTGAGATCCAAAGCTTGATTAGACCAGGGTTGCTGAAAAAGGGTAATCTTGAGAGATGAAAGTTATCCCAAAGTCGTCGATGCTTTCCCTGATATCTAGTCTCCATATTGAATTTTTCAATAGCTTTAGATAAAGATTCAATCGATATTGAATCTTCCCGAGATTTGACTTGTGTGGTGCTGTTATCTCTGGGGGTTATCCCAACGGCCAAAAATCCCACCCAGACTCTTGCTATGTATACATCATGAAAGTCAAGTTGAATAAACTCCACGACAGTATCTTCCTGTGCATTTGAGTGCCAGAAGATTGTGACGATTGTGGGCAATCCCATTGAATAAGAGATGGTTAAAAGTTCTGAGATAAGGATATCATGCTGGAGAACCAACGCATCGCCCCGTTTTCGAAAGAAGAGAATCCTTTCTTCATAGAGATAGACAATCACTTCTTTGAATCTCCTCCCTTGATCAGAAGCCAGAATGGAATTTCTGAGAACGATAGAACCCAGTGCCCCTTTATACTTGAAAGTTTGTTCAGTCCCAATCCAAACTTTGGTGTTCTCTAGGCGGGGCAAAAACCAATAAGCCTTCGAAACCAGAATTAAAGCAGCATGGGAATTATTTAGAAACGGCTGGTGTTCATATGCCAAATCCGAAGGTAATGTTAGCCGCTGATGTAAACTAACTTCGCAGTCCACGATATTATATTGTTGGTACAGCAGGGTTTTAAAATAGGGACGCTCAAATGGGAATCCGAGAGCATAATTCTGGTTTAGTTTGGATGCACCTGTGGTGACAAACTGGAACGAATCATAAACAGATAAATCTATGATTTGTTGAAGTATTGGCTCTGTAGAAATATTATTGTAATTGCTATTATCGTAAGGTCGAGACTTCCAATAATCACATATTTTCTTACCTTTCTATAGCAAAAGAATATCTTCCTTCGATATTGAGGCGACCTAGGAGTTTGGCAAGTATTTGATGCAAATTGAAAATTAATGTTCCAGGGTTCTTGGTAGGAACGAGCCTCGAATGAGAGGTGAATCGAGGCCAAATCATAGTTTCCAACGATTTCTTTATGTTTTTTTGAATGTGCTTTGCGGCTAATAGATAGGAGAGGGCAAATGCTACAAGTAATTTATAGATATGTATGAGAGGCGCGCGCACAAGTGCCTGAATCATTCCGAATTCCAATAATGGGGTGCAGGATATAGAAAGAAGCTGCTTGCCTAGTCTATCAATTGACTCCGCATAATATTCTGGGGATTGCCAATTAGGCGGTAACGGGCCTTTAGAATTTCGTAAGCAATAAGACAGTATTGAGGCATAACATGCCTGATGGATCGAAAACTCGCGAAGATCAATAAAGGAATCCTTTATATCGAATTCCGTCTCTAGGAATATCATTTTGATGAAGGTAACAAAGAACTTCCACTTTTGACGGCGGGTTAGTATTGCCTGGTGTGGCTCGGCGAAGCTGGTAGTGAGAGATAATACTGTTGGTACTTGGAAGTCAAAATGAAATCAGTATCTCATGCCATTCAATGTATAATGGTAAGGCTGTACTGAGAATTTGTATGTAAGATGCAGGAGGGCCTCATATGGAGGTCTCGGTAATTTTGAGGCCTCCTTCGCTACTACCAGCCAGTCAGGAGCCGCCTTTTGCCTCAGGCAAGGGGGGCCTCAGTTGTAATCCACCAACATATATTCTCGTTGCACGCCTGTTTTTTGACATTGTTCCTCTCGACAACTTGAGTCCGACGGACTCCTATCGCCAGGCTTTATCTCGATCCTTTTTTGGTCACCCACTCCGGAGTGGTGACATCCACAATACTTTGAGCCTGATCCAGGCCGGGTCCGTCAACCCGGCCGTACAGAAATCACTAGAAGCGATGGCCACCGCTTGGTAAACGATGATGCCCTTAACACCCTCCTCGACGACGAACCCCTTCCTAGTTGTTGTTCTCTTTCTGATCCTTCATTCGATTTTCCATTTGAAGACTTTTTAAATATCCCCGACGACCTGCCCGCCTATGACACCTTTCCATCCAACTCAAGTCTTGCGATTATCTCTCCCGCTTCATCATCCAACACTGAGTCCCAGAAAAGCACGGTTGAAAATGAGAGCTCAAATCCCACAGATTGGTACGCGGAAAACCAGGACTGGTACGGCACTGATTGTTTGGATCTAGACTTGGGCTATTATCAACTCGCCACGCCACCGGGTTCTATACTACCAGATACTTATGAGCTGCCTTGGAGCCAGACAAACACATGGCCGTACCTTGAATCTCTAGGCATGACTAGTGATGCCGAGTCCCGCCGTAATAACACCTGTTCAACGACCGGAGAACAATTCTGCACTCTCAGTCCATTTTCTGAATCTCGAGCTTTGATGATCTCAAGTAATGCCACCAATCCAGTCTCATCTGATTCAATTCAAGATTCTGAGTCACTTTCAAGACCAGTGATTGACAAGAGGAAGAGATCTGTGGAAACCTCTGACTACGAATCCGACGACAGGCCATCCCTTACTCTTCAAGATGTGTGTCGCTGGCGGGAATGCCGGCAGAGTTTCAAGGATACCACTCAGTTCAGGTAAGATTCGTATGAATCCGGGTAGTCACTAGTATTAATGAGAGACGTATTAGATTGCATGTTAGATCTCATGCTGTGGATCAAATCAAGTGCCTGTGGGATAGCTGTGGCAAGACAATAAAACCAATTGGTGAATTCAAGTAAGTGCAAGGCGCGTCTCCTATTAGCAAAAACTGACATCCAACGCTAGCAAGCACCTCGATACTCATAGCAAGCCTTGCTTATGCACTGAGCCAGGATGTAGACATCGTGCTGCAACTTTAAGAGCCATAAGACGACACATCTGCACACACAGAATTCCCAAAGGTTTTACGGTATACTATTGCCCGATTTCTAACTGCAAGAATGGAGAAGGCCGCAAACCTTTTTCGAGACTGGACCATGCTAGACGGCACATCGATAGAAGACACACTGGTACATTGCTGAAGGTGATGGTTCGAGTGTGCACTGAAGATTTAAAAACTTTAAAAAATAAGAGAGTAGAAGGACAGAAAACAACAACACAACAACGAAAAACTAGGAAAAGCTTTGTGAGATCAGGGGATGGGGTGTAAGGGCATTACAGCCTGCTAGTTTCGTATGGGAAATTAGTGGAAGGACAGAACGTCCTCCGACAGAGATGACAATCGCGCATACCATTATATCAATATATGTTGATATTTCTGGAAATGATATGCGCGATTGTCATCTCTGTCGGAGGACGTTCTGTCCTTCCACTAATTTCCCATACGAAACTAGCAGGCTGTACTTCGTTTCAATGACAGTCTAGCAATTCCCTTATCTCTAAGTTTGCCATGGATATGCTCAAGTCTGATTAGTATCATCGCTGTCTTGACTTGAAAGTTTCTGTTCGTGATCCCAAGAGAGGGGGCTTTGTCTGAGTCTGTGCTGACAAATAACTACATGTGGAGGGAGGGAAGGTATTTTTTGTTTGGTTTTGAGTATTAATCCACAGAGAACCAGACTCTGACGGAGGGGAGGTTTGGCAGCACGTATGGCATACTTTGAGGCCCCTTGATAAATTTCATATAGATTTGACAGACTGGCAGAAAAGATCTATTTGTTTTGGGCGCTTAGTCTCTTTATTGAACACTGTTTTGGCTCAAGTCTTAATTTATAAAATCATATTAAGTCAACACTAAGAAGATCAAGTAATCACCTTTTAAGGTTCCAAAACATTGAACCCTACAGTTCCAGCCTTCCCCAGTAGACTGTTTAAGTTTCTGTAAGAGAAGTAGTTGCAGTTCTGTTCCTTGGTCAAGGAATACGTTCAGGTGCTGAGAAGTCTGCTCAAAATAATGGAGAGTTGATTTCGAAATCCAAAGACGGAGTTGCTCCCAGGAGTTGGCAGTTCTCAGTGAGTGGCTTCAGGATAAGGCTGAGGCTCCGATATGCCTCGCCTCCGCTGCTCTGCAAACCACCACCTACTAGAATAGGGATTTTGGTGAACTGCGCAATCGTAAATCGAGAGATCCGAATCACCACTTGGAGCCATGTATCCGTAACCTGCTCTACCCACTGTTGTCTGGTTGAAGCCGGGGCATCAGGCTCGACAGCACAGGCTGTAGTCAATTAGTCAATTAGTCGCACTCCATATATGTCAATAGCAGTTAAATACATTGACTTTCAATATCCTTAACAACACCGTGGAGCAACAAATACGCACATCAGGGCCTAAATCTGGTTTCGAAATCCGAGTGTAGTTCTCGAGTAATATAAAGGCCAGGTTATTCTCTTGGGGCGACTTCAGTGTCCTTCTCTTTGAGAGTTTTTACAAGGAAGTCCACGAAGTCCTCATATTTATCACTCTTAATGATTGCATCATAATCGCATCCTTTCATCCATGCCCTCTCAAATTTGACCCCGGAGAGAGTTCTCTTAGGTCCTGTAAAGAATCTCACTCTAACGGCAAAAATATCCACCTCATAGCTCTCGTTATAGTATGCCGTTTTATCGGACTAATATTCGTGGTGCTCTGTGGGAAATGGCCCCTTGTCATGACAGGCACGTTTGTCCCCAGGAGGTTCGGCGTAGAATGCTAAGAATCCTTGAGATACTTCTCTTGGACTCATCGAATAATCTAGTAGAATTTGGAGAACCATTAGAATGAGAGCTGAGAGAGTCTTCGCTGTCGCAAAATTGAGATTATTTAGTGTTTTCAAAGATACTGCCTCGGCATTTATTGACAAAGCACTGATATGCAAGCGTGTGTTAGAATACTTGGGTTCCTTATCAATATCAAGTGCCTTTGGTGCCTTAGAATCACTCATTACCTTAGACATGCCAGATATACCGCTTTGAACCTTGTCCATCAATGAGCTGAGACCTTGATCTGTCCG
The DNA here is from genome assembly GCA_037952705.1 of Haplographium delicatum. NCBI lineage: Eukaryota > Fungi > Ascomycota > Leotiomycetes > Helotiales > Hyaloscyphaceae > Haplographium > Haplographium delicatum. The sequence goes on from JAPZPC010000034.1 coordinate 205,239, forward strand.
CATCTTGACTGCCTGCCGAGCAATTCCCACTGTAAGTGGGCTAGGTTGTGCCCAAGATCGAAGTCTTTTAAAATCTTGCGTTTTGAAATTTCGGAAAATTTCTGCTTGGTCGGCCTTAGAAAATTCTTTATCTCCCTTGTAGGATTTCTATCCTGAAACCCAGAGTGAGAAGGGCGTCTCGACTATGGAGCAAAAATCTGCCGAATTATCGGACCAAATGTTGCCAAAATCCTGCAGCTCAGGTAGAAAAATTGAAGCTTTCGGTGAATCGAGTTTGTTCTCATTTTCTCGACTGACAAGTCCAGGAGCATCGGGATAGAGGCGGCCGTAAATGGTAGTTATAGACCTAAAGGACAGTTTTGGAACTGGAATAGATTTTCTTTGACATCGGGTGATAACAAGATAATACATAAAATGATATTGAGCTAATGCGGATTCTTCTAGAGTCCTGTCCCTGAGTTGAGACCAGCTCCAGAATGACTGTGATAGGAATTTTTCGGCCTCTTCGTAGCGTTTTCCCCGGAGATACACTAACCCAGTAGTATAAGTCAAAAAGTAGAGGTCCGGGAAGGAGCCATTTATAGATATGAGCTTGTCAGAAAGATGTTCTAATGCGAGTGTGGCCCTTGAGAGATGACGTTCTATGAGACTTAGCTTAGTAAACGACCATAAGTAGTACATTTGAAATGAGCGAGAGTCAGGCTCATATTTGATGCTCTCTGGATAGGAAACATGAGGTAAAGCGTCATATGATGACTGGAATACGAAGTTTAGTAGTGTATAAGCCTTATTCCAAGGTGGAGCTTTAGCCTCCATAAAGCGCATAGCGCTGTTCGCGCATGCCATAATGGTCCTTTTGTCATGTACTCTCAATTGGAGCATGTCTTTCGGTAAAGAAGTGATCACATCAAAGAGTACATCTCCGGTAGGAGGGGGTTGATATTTTTGTGAAGAATGGTTTTCTTCTAGAGTACGCTTTGCTTTTTCATAGAAGCTGCTGATTGAAATGCCAAATTCTAATTTTGCGTGCAGGGTAAAATTTGCCAGTGGTCCAAATATTTTCTCACAGTTCTGTACTGCAAATTCGAAATTTTTTAAATCCAGAAACGACCTGCCGGTTGAGTTATTCCACAATGATTGCAACTCGATTTTAGTAGCCGTTGCAAGCCTTGGGTCAATTGAAATCTTGTTGCTTTCATAATAAGCGTTAACAAAATTCAAAAATTGTATCTCAGGCCATGCTGAATCTTTGATCATGAGATGGGTTTCCCTACGCCGCTGAAAAGGCTGCCGGCGTGAGAACGGATCATACTGTGGCTCGTACCTAGGCTTTGCGGGAAACATGCCTACAGATGAAGGGGTGACGTTTTGCAATCGAAGTACCCTTATAATGCGAGAAAGATCATGAATGATAGAGATCACTATTTGAGGCAGTGAACTGGGCTCCCATTTTCCTAGAACCACTTTCAAGGCAATTGAGCAGAAGGAAGCCTCGGCATCTTGAAGAGAATCCTGCTCGTAAAGGACGGTTCCAAGGCCCATTGCGGCTTCAAGATACAACAGATGATGAGAATTTGAAGAAAAATCCGGAATTTTGACGGAATCACTTTTCCAGAACTCTCGAACCGAACTGCTCTCGATAATTCTTGTGTACATTTTAAGCGCCATATCCCATTCCTTGCGAAAAACATATGCGTCCGCAATCTGCTTGACGACCTTCAGAGTGTTATAATCATCGACTCCATAGGCTCTCTCGCTTACTTGCAGCAATTCTTCGAATTGGAGTTCATCGTAGTCATGGTAGTTGATCATTGATACGAGGAGGAGGGGGAATCTTTTTGACTCTATAAGCATCATGTATCCCCAATCCTCAGTTGATAGACTCTTTTCATGAGTCCGGCTATAATCAGGCGCTGTAGCCAGTACCTCCGTACCCCTTGACATACGGGAATCTTCAATCGGCCGATCTGAATTTTCCATTTTTGATGAATCGGATTTTACTACTGTTGGTGTGGGAGGCATAATTTTGGAAACAGGGTTCAACTCTGCACTAGGCTGATTCAAATTTTGAATATATCCCTCGATATTAGAAGGATCACCGGTAGATGTGCTGGGAGGCTCCTCATACTCTAAAGGTTGTTCATCAAAAAGCCCTTCGTTGACGCTTTCGACAATGAGTTTGGTAAGAAGGTCCACATTCTTCTTGATATCAGCAAGTGAGATGCCTTGGTCCTCCAAACGCCTCTCGATTTGTGTAAGAAGTTCATTCCAAGACTCTTCAACACCTTGCTTAGCAGAATGAACAGACTCTATGATAGAAGGGTCTTTATTTCCGCGCTGAAACTCTGCGACCAGAATTTTGAACTTTTCCTAAATCATGCGCTTTACATCAGACCTAGATGTAGAGTCAGTTCAAGCTACATATAAAAATAAATCGCTAGGTTTAGAATTAATTTCTTATGAATTCTGGATGCACTTAAATTTTCAAAGATGTCTGATACCGGTCCAGCAGAGATATCTGGAGAACAAGTCGGTCTCGAAGTGAATCCACCTTCTTCTGATCCCACTTAAGTCTATCCCAGGTCTTCTGTGAGTTTGTACCGAGACTCTTATAGTGCTCTAGTAAAGTAGCCACATCCTTCAGAACCTCATCGCATTGTAGCTCTAGACTCTGAGCGCTTTCTCGCTGAGCAGGTGTGACTTCAAACTCTTCCTGAGCCTCGACAAGCTCTTTTAACACAATTTGCATGGATGCCATTTGCTGCGTAATGACACCAAACTGTGCTGACGAGTCTTTCGCATTCTTGTAGAACTTCCATGCTAATTGGCCAACAGCTATAAAGTCGCCAGCCCCGTATCCTGGAGGCACAACCATGATAGAGGCTAGGCACTAAACTGCCGTGGTTTCTGTAACAGAAGGAGTTATAGTGCCGTTACTTGGATAAGAAAACATTCAAATGCTAAGCCGTCTGCCCAAATTAATGTGAACAATAGAGAGTTGTTTTCTAAAGTTCAAAGAGGGAGTTGATTCTGACAGTTGGCAGTTCTCAGCTGGTGGCTTGAGGTTGAGCCTCTGATATATCTCGCTTGCACCACCCTGCAAAACACCATCTATTGGAATAGGGATCTGGATGGATTGCACAATCGTAAATTGAGAGATTCGAAAACCACCCTGAGACACGTTTTTGTCTTTACCTCTGGACGGTCCGTAGACTCCAGCTGTTTAAGAGCTGTATCAAGATGATGATTACAATGCTAAATTATCGGTCCCTAGAGTTGCTCTCCCCCGGCCAAAACCTCTCCAACACCTTACAATTCCATCCACATCCCTATCCAACTCAAAATTCTCGCCTTTGATTCTACCCGCTTATATGATCCACCACTTCTCTCTGCTGTAATCCAATATCCTCACCTTTGCCCATATTCCCTAAACAACCCCATGTCTTGGTCAAATGGCCCCCGTCTACCACCCGTTCATGAAACGTTTGAAAAGAAACCTCTTTCACTGCCGCTCTCTCCTTCGAACTCATAACTGCTGGTCCTACGAGAGAATTATAGAGTCTTAAGTACGAAAAATAAAACTGGCTGATGTTTGAAGTTGAAATCTTTAATTTTATCTGGTTTTTAGTTCCTGACTGAGAGCTGAAATAAAAGGCAGAGGGATTGCTGATTATAATGCTGATTATAATGCTGATTTCAAGACACCTGTTCAAGAAGAACTTCTAACAACAGACATTTGACAATATTTATGGAACTCAAAAGGCAGACTAAGCTCCCATAATAGAAAATCAGGCTTGAGTTCATGCTGCTTTTAATTGTCTATCAATCCTCTAATGGGTTTAAGGTGAGCAAGTATGCATCGACGCCGGAATGCCATAAAGCGATTGCCATACCTGTGATGACTAATGCAACCTGCGTGTGCTCACCTGCTCTAAGATTCATTTTATCGTTACGCAGTCCTCAATATCGATTATGTCCACTTCTGCACTGCTGTTCCACCCCTCTTAAATTCTGCAACTTCACCCAACGCCAGCGTCTTATCCGTATGCTCTTTGTTGGGGAAAGTAGTAGCTAGAACCCAAGGTCTTGTGCTGCTACCTGGGTAAGCGAGCGCAATAAACTCATAAACGTCCCCAATTGTATGAGTGGTATTGAATCTTGCAGGTAATCTTGTCCCGTTCGCTAACTGAATTCTCATAGAAATCGTTGGTTGTGACGAGTCAATCTCCGGTTCTGGTGCAGAGGTGGAAGTGGTTGAAGTAACTGGTGCAGGAGCTGCTGCAGGAGCTGCTGCAGGAGGGGCACTACTGGGGCCGCCTGGTGTAGGACTTCCTAATCTTTGGCCAGAACCAGAGAAAGGTTTATAAACTTTAGGAGGCGCCTTATAATTATCATCATGCTTGATAAGCTGAACATCAACAGGTTGGTCGGGTCGTACACCCATGAGGTGTAGCGGAGCACGGCCTTGACGGATCATTTGAAGGTCGGCTGCATTTTGTGGATCGTCAAATCGGCGAAGAGGGCCATCTTCGACGCTAAAGCCATCCTCCCAAAGGTGTAAAATTCGAGTTTGAGGTGGGCCAGACTCTGGTACTCTTGAGTGGGGATCGGGGATGACTTGTGACGGTGCATCATCGCCACCAAGTGTCTGGCCACTACCACGAAATCGTGAGGATGGGGCGGATGAAGGCTCTCCTCCTGGTCTTTGAGCGTTGCTAAATAAATTAGCAGAATATCGTATTTATATGAAGTTTACATACGCTCTAGCCTTCTTCAAGATATCATTTACTACCTTTCTTGGGTCATTACGATTTGAAGGATCCTGCACTGCCAGGCCTGATTTCTCGCCACCAGCAAATAAATCTCTTGGCTGTTCGCCAGGTTCATAATCATCGTCAGAGGAATCGTCATCGTCATCGTGAGCATGTCCGTGGCCAGCGTGCGGTCCGGCTGACGATTGCCCTAGGGAGCTCAAAGTCGCAAATCCGGATTTCTTCTTTGGTGGGGCAGATCTTGAACTTGACCCAACGGTCGGGATTGAGGAAGGGGCTGGTCTCCCATCCAAAGTTCGCGGACCGGTATATGGTTCTTCTGGAGCCTCAGCAGGATTCTCTTCGACACCTTGTTGCCCCCCTTCCTCTAACGAAGTGAAGAACTCCGCAGCCGCGCCGGAAAGATCCCATCTATTCGTAGCTAGATATTGCTGAGCCTGGTAGGTATGGATTAGTCTTATGAAGCTTTGGGTTCTACGATTTAGAGCTCAAACATACCTCCGCGGGGGATGCGCCTGTGAGGTCCACGAACTGCGTAATGAGCTCGTCGTGGCTCAGCTGATCGGCCATGTCGATCGGTGTTTTCAGCTATTCTGGTAGAAAGATCTGACTTGGAGATGGACCTGATGTAAAAGCGTTTGGATCTGGGGAGAAAGTAGACGTGAAGAGGAATGTAAATGTAAAAGAAATAAAGAGGAAACCTGTTGGCTTACCAACTTACAAACTTCGATGCTCAAAGGCGAAGGCAGCTCTGGAACGTCATCCACTGGATCTCGCTAAAGCTTTAACCTCAAGGCTACGCAGCGGTTGCTTGAGACGTCGTGGTCGTGACCTTAAGGTTTACCTCGCTTCTCGGACTTTGCCGTATCTATCAAAAGCTTCAAGCTTCGCATTCTTTACTCGGTTGCACTATCAAGTTTGGAGAACCGTCCACACCATCTTGATCTTCTCAACTTGTCTGCCAGTTACAGGCATTTGGAAACACACAATGGCTTCCGACGATCGGGTCAACCCCTTGACTGAATCCACAATGACTATTCCCTCCGACTCCGAACAGTACTCCGGAAACGACGACATCTCTCCATCTCCTCCATCGTCTTCGAGCTCTCCACCAATGGTATTATACAAGCCGCCTACTCTATGGGGCATACTACGAGGAGCTGCGATCAATTTGTTCTTACCTTTTGTCAATGGGCTTATGTTGGGATTCGGGGAGCTATTCGCTCACGAGGTTGCGTTTAGGCTAGGGTGGGGAGGCACAAAGGTACTTATGGACTTTTAACTCTTTTTTTGGCATTCGGGAATAAGAGGCGAATACTTTATTCATCATAAGGCGCTTGCGTTTCGTGCTCTAGAGATATTCCGCGGCGGCTGGTTGTTCACGCGAGCTGACATTTCTTTCACCAGGTCTTACCAGCGACACGAAACCGACATTCTATAGGACCAGGTATCGAAACTCGAGACGACCCAATAGAGAGGAGAAGAAGGGAGGGAGAATTGAAGGATTTGACGAGCATGGAATGAGTTGAAGCGTTGATTTTGCTTGCAAATAGGATCGGCGTTATGGAGTTGTATACTATAAAGCTGCAGCACTGTCGAGCATAAAAAGACCTATGAAACCAAAAGGAGAGTACTGTGTTTTTAGCTATGTTTGGGTAAGTTCTCACTCAAAAATGTAGATGGAATATGAAGTATATAGATGTATAAAAGGAGTATAAAATCAATGATAAATATAATCACTCTGGCAACATGTCTAAATTTTAATCTGCAGTATTTCCATTATAGCTTACAGCTAGACCTCAAATCCCTAGCCACGTGCCAAGTCTTGCCTGATGGTATTGATGATCGACCTGTGTAGTTCCACACCCTTCGCGCTAGCGAAATTTATGCATGGGTTCGCGAGTGCATCTTCAAAATTTTGCGACTCGCTGGATACTTCGGCATACACAATGATACCCAGCAGAGGCCTTCGCTGGTCTAGTCAGACCCTAGGTATTGGGCGACGGCGGATAGAAGTATATTCTGGGGGCAGACAAGTATATAATTGACATCCCAAATGCGAGATTACTGCTGATTGTCAAGTTTTCTTCTTCGACGATACAACATGGCTCGTTTCGTAGCAGTCCACTCCCTTCCAGAGGGAGTCCTTCAATTCAAAGTGCATATATAAGACCTCAGTTCTCTAGAACGAGTGCTTTAATACGAAATGGTTCAGGGGCTCGCTTTGCATCTACAACACCTCAGCCCACCCCCCCTTCAGCACCCTCCACGACACCAGAAGCTTTAACCTCAGCGGCTCCTGCTCAAACCGATTTAGTCACCCCTCTCGATGGAGCGACAGAGTTCCCTAGTGATGCTCTTTGGAACGTCCCGGAGCACATTGGCTACCTCAAGTCTTTGGGTCTGGATTATGGCTACGGACCAACTGCGATGATGGAATGGCTTCTCGAACACATACATATATACGCCGGGACGCCGTGGTGGATATCCATATCTCTCACTGCACTTTTTGTCCGCGCTGTTCTATTCAAGCCATATGTGAACGCTGCTGAAAATGCCGCGAGAATGGCAACCATTATGCCCATCACCAAGCCTCTCCAGGACCAGATGATGGTTGCGTCTAGGGCCAGTGATACAGAAACCGTGATGAAGGTAAGGGCGGAAATATCACGTATAAATAAGAAGGCTGGGATCAAAATAAGTAGGAGCTTCATACCCTTACTCCAGGCCGTTGCGGGATATGGATCTTTTGTGCTGTTGAGAGCTATGTCGAAGCTACCTGTCCCTGGACTGGAGACTGGTGGAATTCTTTGGTTTTACAACCTATCGATTCCAGATCCCTACTTTGCTATTCCAGCCCTTACATCAGCCGTTCTTTATTTTGTCCTGAAAGTATGTCATATTCTATATCTCTGTTTGAGTACCTATTGCTAACGAATAGTAGAAAGGAGGCGAGACCGGCGTGAGCAATCTTAAGCCTGAAATGCAAAAAGCATTAATATATGGCCTTCCGGGCCTAAGTCTTCTCTTCACATGGTGGTTGCCAGCCTCGGTCCAATTGACATTCTTGGTCTCCGGAATATTATCCTTCATTCAGTCAACGCTTTTACGTCAGCCCTGGTTCCGCTCCTCCTTTAAAATGACACCGCTTCCAACCCCGGCCAGTAAGAAACCCGCATCTCCTTATAAAGGCAACTTGAAGGTTGCTGCGAGCCCAGTTCTCTCGCAAGCCGAATTGACAAGACGTTTCCAAGGGGCTGCGGCACCCACCCCAGCATTGCAGAGAAAGATAGATGTGATGAAAGAGGCGAGCCCGCCGAAAGGAATAATCGGTAAACTTGTCAGCAGCACCGTGAAGGACATCAAAGGCACGGCGGGGAGCATTGTGGATGCCGGGCAGGGAGTTTTCAAGCAGGGGAAGGGGAATCTGGAGGAAAGAAAGAAGAAGTCGGAATTAGAAGCGAAGCGTCGATATGAGGCCAAGAGACAGGAACAGTTGAAGAAGGAAATGATGGAAAGGGAGTACGATAAAAGGGCAGAGAGAGCCGCGAAGAAGGCTGCTAAGAAATATTAGACGCGCAGAATTTGTGAACAGTATGTATAATATTGGCATTACTTGGGATGCCACTGTATAGAAAATGTTAAACTACCACATCTACTCTATCTGGTTGGGCTTGTTTTGGCGATGCGCACTTGCTGAAGTTAGTTCTCTCCAACGTGACAGTACTCAGATACCATTTTAAATCGCAATGGGTAAGACACATGTGAACCAGGAAAACGGGAAGAGGCTTCGACGAAGGTCCTCCCCAACTTATCACAGTCATTGAACCGAATCATTCGTCAGGCTTCCTTTTGTTTTGAAATTTCTGTTTTATTTTTCTTTATGGCCTGATGACCATTCCACCATATATCAGGGGGAGCCGCGAAGAAAACACAACTACATCTACCAGAGATGGCGTTCATGACTCATGATCTTCTATGCCTCCTATCCCCAGACCAGACCAGATCAGATTAGACCATCGAGTCTTCATATGTCATATGCACCAATGATACAGAGAACCAGACCATGATGTGCCGCTCGGATGCAATAAACGAGTTTAAAAAGAAAAAAATTCAAAGGTTAAAAGTAAAACATGAACAAGTAAGTCGCTATGTGGATATGTACACCGTTTTCCAGGGACGTGAAAATGAATGAGCTGCTTTAATGACGGAGCCTATCCCTTTTATGCTGATGCAAATGTCTTCTCCTCCCCCCAGGAAGCATGATAGTGCTCGTTATATCTTGCGACTGGGTGACCGTGACAACCTCTTCGACCCACAAAATCTCCACCACATTTTGGCCAGAGGTTGTGTACTGGGTGCTGAAGTAAGTCTGCTCTGAAGAAGGAGCTGCAGGGCTAGGGGCGGCTGTAGTTGCGGGTAGAGAGACGGCGAAGATGCCTCCAGGGATGTAAGTATCTGTAGAAGCGATACTTTGACCAGCTGAATAGCTTAGAGTGGGAATCGGTGCTGCTAAAGTAGCTGGGGCTGGGGCTGGGGCCGAGGCTGCGCCGCCTGCCGTTGGACCGTTTGCCGGAGCTGGACCAGAGACGATAGGGGGGTTGCCCGGGAGCGTGGATACTGGGCCGGCTACATTCTCGTTCTCAATTGCAGCTGGAAGAGCAATGTTGCAGTTGGAGTACACATCGTCAGACTGGATGGTGAAGAGGGGGCAGTCGGTGATTTGGCCCGAGGGATTGGTGCATTGATTGACGGCGCTTTGGAGGAAGGCAGGGTCCCATCCCATCATGAAATCACCGTGATAGCCATAACCTGTTATGAGATATTAGAATTGCTTTCGATTTCAATCACTGGAATTGAGATAGGGGAAACATACCAGTTGGGTCACCGTTAGCAATAACAAATTGACCGGCCTGTCCAACAAACTGATAGGTATTCCAGATGGTTTCATAGAAAAGTGATGGCAGGCGAATGGGAAAATCAGGTGGGCAATCACCAGTCATCACCTGGGTGGGGTAGGCAACATGGCTCTTCTTGTCAGGACTAGAGGTGTGTACACCGTCCCAGCAACTGGGAAACATAAGCTCAAACCGAACACCATCGAGGCAATTAGCATCGAGATATGCCTTATCAGGCATAAAATGTCTGTAGAGCGATCCTTCAGGAGTAATGGCATAGTTGAGACAATTGAAACCTAGAGCAGCTTGTCGCAAGAAAGATTGAGTATTGTAAGGCGCCACATTCCAATTGGATTTTGGTATGTCAGGGACAGGATACGTAAAGTTGCGCTGATTAGTGTCACCAGCAATCATCTCAAAATCCGCTGGGAATGCCGAGAGAGAAGTATTTCCAGCGTTGGGATAAAGCAAATAGTAACTAAATATAGTTAGTAAATGGCTTAACACGCGTCGACACCACTGATTTTTTCAAGTCGTAGACCGATCTCTTCTCAAAATAAACTCAATGTCACTATTTAGAGTAAAAAAATTAAAGCTGTCTATCAGCTGAAAGCCAAATCACTTGATTGAGACAATCATAAGTCATAGATACGTGCTACGTTCTCATATAGGGTAGAGATGCACCGACTCCCTCGCGAAAGCGTGACCAAACCGAAAAGCGAAGCGGCGAAAAAGATTTTGACTTACGCAAGCATGCCACCAACTTGTTCAACTAACGTGAATTTCCCAGATGCATCTTGGAAATAAACAGCGGGACTCCAGTAGGCCGACTTGTCTTGAGCGACCTGACAAGAAGTGCATTCTCCACCCATTAAAGAGTCATAGTCGGCACTGTCAGAAAATCCTAGATCGACAATTATTATAAAGTTCTTCCAATTAAAATGTTGTGTTGTCAAAAGAGACTTCATAGAGACAGTATTCTCGTTCATGGAAGTTCTCCTGACTGTGGATCGGGATGTTACTCACCAGAAGAGCCATGGATGGCATGAGCATGCTGAGAAATTGTGCCGTTCGACACAAGGGGATCAATACGAGCCAAGCCAGAGCGAGACCGGCAGGGCATTCTCCAGAATGCGTTAACATTGCTGAAGATATCAGCAAGAAAGAAAGCCTTCAAGGCAATTGAGAAGTGAAATCGCATATTGACTAGGTGTCTAGGATAAGGTTGGCGAGTGCGAAAGGAGCGTGAGCAAAGAATTGAGACTAATTGATTTTTGATAAACCGGTTTGGTAGGTCGATGAGCGCGATTGCATACGCTATAATTGGAGAGCTGATTTGTCGAAGGAAGGTATAAAGATCGGTTGAGTTGAAGATATCTCCAATCTTAGCGTGTTTTTACGCAGCCAGTTGGTGAATACCTCCAGAGTCTAGCGAAGGTATTTTCTGAAGAGGTCCGGTTCGGTTGCAGCGTCGTGAATGAATGTCTTTCTCCAAATACACTCTACGTCTTCAACGCGAGTCTCCAAGATATCCGCTCCAATAGCTTCAGCTCCAAATAAAATTCCAACTTCCAATTCGAGCTTTCAATTCGTCGTTTAAGCAACACTATATTCCAAACTGCTCTTCAAGATGTAAACTTTTTCGTTGTGGTTGTTGCGCTCGATATCGATATCTCTCCTCCTGTTTGCGAAACCTCGTCAAAGCGAAAGGAACAAATCAAAAAGTATATCACAGCTGAAAAGAATGATAAAAGGGTCGGGTCCTAGCCACGAGATGCTGTAAAGGAACGTATGCGTCTGCTAGAGAAAAGAACGGAATGCGACAAGAGAAAAGATTGTAAAAGGTACTGGCCGGAGTGGGGTCAGAAAGAAGTAAAAGAAGGGAAGCATCTCACGATAACGACAAACATAGGTACACTGGTACATGTCAAACATCCTTTCCCCTGGACGGGGAGGCACAGGCCGTGCATTTGGAACCAGAAAGCTTGCTTCCAATAGCAGAAGGAGGTTGGTTTGTTCAGATGAGGGTGTTCGGTGAAGGGTGATAGCATAATTCTGGTCTGCCAGGAATAACTGGGTGATCGCAATGCTGAGACGGCGGATCAACAAGGGGCGCAGGGGCTGGAAGTCCCTAGGTCAGGGGTTCGATGTGTGTCAAGTGGGCGAAGCCATTTTGTTCAGTTTGCTGCTCACGATAGTTGCATGGTTTCCTCGCTGGGTAAACAGCCTTGTAGAAGAATCTCGCGCGGTCATTTCCTTTCATATGGGAGATGGAGAAAGAGGCGAAGCTCTCGGCACTCTGGGGCCTCGTATTCCATATTTCCATCTGGGTGAAGGGAATGGGCTGCCGTGAAGCTCCATCTGATGTTTTGCGCTACAGAACATTAGCAGAAGTGAAGATGACGGGGGCGGCAACTTGAAACGAAGGCGGAAGAGCCAAACGACGTCTGAGCTAACCAATAACATGGCCGAACCCGCACTCTCCGACTCCCACTTGCTGAAAGAGGATTGGCGCCAAGGTCACGTTTACTATTCTCAGGGGCGGAAGTTTAAAAATACTGTATGGAACAGTATTGATTATCTCAGCCAAACAGACCCTTCTTCATCTATTTCTCGCCATGGGAAGAAGTTGGGATGATCGGTCTGGGTTGGGCAATGATTTTTCCACAAGAATAGTGTCTCTCACACCCGAAATAGCGTTGATGAGCACCCGGATCAGGCAGAATCCAACACAGTCACAGCTCATCTCCTTCCGGCAGTCCTTCACCAGAACGACGGCATCGCATTCCAAATACGGTACAGTCAGAATCCCGTGGGAGATTTCTATTTTTTTTTTTCCTTCAGGTTTTTCTATGCGCTTCCCGTTGAAGAAGTTTGACGTTTACAATGCGGGCACACGACTAGTAGTGGCTGTGTTGCGTGATGCTCTGTAGCCGCCGGCCGGCGCAATCTACGCTCTTGCGAGCATTTCAAACCTCTGATGTCTGATCTCCGAATCAACATTTATCCCGAAAAGTAAGTCTGCCCTGACCGCCTCGTCATTTTGCCTATGACGAATATGCGCTTGTGCACTGTTGTGCATGTTTTATGTTTTATATTTCTCTTTATCCATTGTATGTTTGATTTATCCGCTCAGGAGTTATGAAACAATTTGATGGATCTCTCATTTAATGGCTGGGCTTGAGCACTTCTTTCCATTAGAATATTTGTGGTTTTTAATTTTGAAGCTCTGGACCAGAGCCGCGGCTAAGTTCTGACTTCGAGAATCTTCTAGAGGTAACCCGTGTCTCACGATATATCGCCGAGACACAGACATTTTTCACCACAGAAATTGGAGATCATGACTAACATATACGTGATAAATTATTATTTCAGGACCTAGCCTGGGTGAGACTTGAAATATCGATATACTCATCTGTTTCAATTTGGGAAGGCTTTCACTGGGCTCTCATATTATTGCACGTGGGCGAAAATAATACAGACTGCCGTTTGTACCAAATGGCCGGCAAAATTTTTTTTGATAGCTATCGCATTTACCTAGTATAAACGCCAGGGTATTTTCCATCCGGTCCCATGCTGATCCATTGTGTCATCAATCATCCCATTCATCTTACAATAAGGCGGCCTCTATCGAAAAATCAACTCCATATGCCGTATGGTCTCGACCCAGTCTCGGAGAAGAGTACCATATTCCGCAGAATAATGCATGAGATAAGCTTTCAAGTCTCAGAAGCTGACGTTGCACCTCTATCTGCACTTTTCTTTGCGGGCGAATCAAGATCCTCGAACTCCTTCTTTGCAATATAACAATTTTCCATTGCGCAATTGAATGTGGTTTCGCCAGGAGGAAGAACAACAGCCAAGTAGGTGTTGGTGGTGAATTTGATGATGAACATGGAGAAATTGCTCAACTTCATCTCGAACAAAGTGAATTGCTCTGCACTCTTCGGGGTACCGGTATAGCGACTGGTTGTTTGCTTGAAATTTTTGATGATGTTGCTGAGTCTCTCAAATCGATCTGTTGTAGGGTTTTGTCCGCCGACATCAGAGCTCCAGCTTGAGACAACTAGGAAAGAGGAACGCTCAAAGAGCAAGACTTCTTCGGCCATGATGATCTTTCCAAGACTACCGAGATGCTTTTCAATCAAGTCAAGGTTCGGAACGAGGTCGTGGATGATTTCGGCCCAGGCCTTGTAGAGAGATTGATCCCAGATAGAGGTTGCGAAAGGAATAACTGTGAAGTTATCAGACCTAGATCGGATCAGGGAGACCCTCTCATTGTAGATATCCTCGCGTTGGTGCGGAACGACAAGATCCATCTTATGAATCAGGATGTAGACACTCGCACTTGTAGAGAACTGGCCGAGGGCGGTTATGATAGCACGATAGGTGAGAATGTCGCGGTCGAAGTCTCGGGATTCGATGTCAAACACGTAAATCAAAACTCCGACGTTGCTGAATACATGCTGGCGTTGCTGAGAGAGGTAGTTTTCCATGAATGCGTCCTGTCTGTGAATTGTTATTGTCAGTCTTGAGGCTTTGAGTGCTATTGCACAAGACGATAAAGGTGAGCCGAATTGAGGCCAAGAGGGACTGTGCCATGCCCAGCCCTGTTGAGAGAAAGACTTCCGCTGAGGAGATTTGCTCTCAGCTTCAAAAGCATATATTTCCTAGCTCTGCCGGAAGGCTGGGGTTCTGCATGATCTAGGCAGACAGGGGAAATAGAATCACGACTCACCCTCCGCAGTCCCAAAGATTAAGTGTCAGGTTGCCTAGAAACTTGACATGACTGAGATCGACATCAATTGTAGCTCCCAATCTTCTGGTATCCTTCGCGACGTAATTGCTGAAAATGATGCTGCGCATCGAGCTCTTACCAGAACCCGACTTGCCCATCAGCAGGACTTTCTTCTTCTTCTGCTTGCGAGGCTCAGACACGGGCGAAGCAGCAGGCTCGTCCTGGATGTTGAGATTGTTCATACCCTCCATGATGGTATTGGCCTCGGACGCTGATTGTTTTGGTTTGGAGATGGGCTCGTCTTCGAAGCTCCATTCAGAAGAAGAAGAGCTGTCTGTCTCAAGGAACGACATGGTATGTGGGGTTCGGCACGTACCTTAGCGTGGCTAGGAAGCGAGATTCTCTGGGCGGTGGTTGGTTGAAGTGTTGCGGTGCGATAAGAAGGCGGTCAGACGATAAAGAAACGCAGTTGACAGAATTTGGTTAGTAGCTGCACTAGCGAAGAGTCATGTGATTTGAACCATTTGGACTTTGAGAAATTCAATTCCTCACCACATATCGATTAGTCGCTCATTTCTTTCAGTATATCTCAGCTTGGAAGAGGCTTATTATATTTTATTTTTATTTTTTTCATTCTTTTTTATTCTGCCGAGGAAACGGCCGAGACAAGGGAACCTTAGTGTCACAATCCCTCCCGTTTTGGACGGCTCATGATTCTTTTAAATTCTTCCAAAGAAATCGTGATCAACCAGATTTATTCTTTTCTCTATTCTTTACGTGGAGAAAGTCTCAAGAATGCTCATTATCCCAGTCATCTGGAGATTCTCCGAGTACAAATTTGTGATTGAGGCAAACCTTCCCTTTGGCTTGTTTCAAGAATTGTTTGCCACTCACTGAAATAATCTCTTCCTTTGATTTAAAAATGATTATTTCAAACGTAGAGCAAATTTTTCAGTCGTAATATATGTCATGTTCCGTGATTCAGTGTTGTGGTATCTGTAAGAACCGTGCATGCCATCCGAGCTCAAACAAATGTCAACGTCATGCGCATGTTTCACTGATTTTCTTTAAAGACTGGAACATTCGATATTCCTTAGAAGTCTTCACCTTTTCTGCTTCGTAGCCTTGATCTGCAGATGCTTTGATTGCTACTTTGATTAGTGGTCCCTGTTTGAAAAGTTTTATTGCTTTTTATCCAAATGTCTTAACATACCAGATCTGTATATATAGTACGTATGACCTCTACAAAAGCACAATCAACCAAAACCACATCAGATCTTCTCCACCAAATAATTTCAATATAGCCCAAAATGTGTTTCTCGCTTGGGTCTACCAGCGAATTAAATGACTTCCTATCGACCGATTTTCCATCTAAGTACTCTTCATCCTCATCCCAGCAAGCTTCGTCTCTTTCAACGAACAAAATTAATCACCCAATTGGCGATGGCTGGTATCGAATCTTCACACATGATAAGATCTTGGTGGAAGTGAAGCCGGGGCCTTCTAAATACTTAACATCTGGGGAGAAAGTCGACGGGCTCGTATCTGCAATCAATGCCAACGAGAAAGGTATGCAGGTCCAGGTACGATGGTGTACTGAAGATGGAATCCTTGAAGAAGATGGTGGACGTAATTGGCACACTGCGCAGCAAGCTATTACCGAAAAAATCGACGAGACAAGAGCCATTGCGCAAGCAGGACAATCCGGCGTCGATGCCAACATCGAGAAAATCATCTTAGACCCTCACAGCGCCAAGAGCCAAGATATCGGCGCTATCCTCCGAGTAAAGCGTATCCCGTCAAGCATGTACAAAATTACCCAAGACCCCCAGAACAACACGACAATGGAAGTGGGTGATTGTTGCGAAGTCTTAGGTACCGTGCTGATTACTCATGGGTATCAGAATGAGAGGCTGGATGTCAAAGTTTTGAACTTGAGGACTGGAGCGAGGGTTTTGGTTCCCTGGGAGACCTTTTTATAAGTAGGCAGGAGGGAGAAATGTGAATTTGCAAATGGTAGGATCAAGTTTAGGTATTTTTATCTGGATTTTGAGAAGAGTACTGAGTTTTCGAAAGATAAGATGTTGTTCTGAGTTGATTCCGACAAGATAGTTGAGAATTATGAAATGTTAATGGAGCTGGAGTTTTAGAGAATCATTGGCAGGATTTATTTTTCATCCCCTTCTCTTTAATTTCTTCATAGATTTGTCAATAAAGGAAGGAGAATGCATAGAGTAGTATTATTATATTGTAGACAACCACTAATATTAAAATCTAATTTCAAATCTTCATATAATTCTTTTCTTGAAGTTTCAAGAGGAAGGTTCTGAAGAAGATACCTCTCTTCTAACTCTCGAACAAACCTCAACAGTGACCTACATGCAACACTCATTCGTTGATATGCTGCCGAAAGTTTTCTAGAGCCCAGGCATCTGCAGCTACCTCTGGCTCGCTTTCACCCATTTTAGTTGTCTGCCTGCCAAGACATCGATCATAGCCGTAATTGAATTTTGATGTTCTTCATTTACCTAGTCTAAAGATATACGAAACCCACATCTTCCTATCGACGACCTATATGGATGTTGCACAAAACAACTCAAACATCCACTCACTTACAACTGAACAAACAAAGCAGCTATTATCCATCTCCTTCTGAAGTTTTATTATTTTGCTTCCTAAGCGAAAATATTCTCTAGAATTTGCTAGGATCTATTCCCAAACTTTGACTGTTCAGTTTGAGCAGTTTACTATACTCACTTTCCCCGTCCCCTCGCCTCCATTTCTTCGCTCCTTTCAATCTGTTCGTCACATTCCCACCATTCAAAGTTTCGTTTGCTACAATTTCAAGCAGTAATCCATACGTGCAGCAATTATGAAAGCTCGAAGCAAAACAAATAGAGCTTCTGGACCGGCCCAACCGGAGAGTGACACTATGCTGAACGACTTACCATCGTCAGAGAGGAACAGCCCAGCTACTGAGCATTTGGATATGAGGCTCCCTTGGATTGTGAAATTGAATTATGTCAAGAAAGAAGTGGCTTCTACTTTGGCATCGCTCTATGACGAGAACGAGCTAAAAAGGGAGATTCAATCTCCTATCTCTAGCCATGAACTGGGTATTCCTGAACAAAAAGAGGACAAAATCATAGGGCATGAGGCGGATACGGCATTGCTGCAACAGAGCAAACAGCAAGAACCTCCAGGTTCACCAATGTCATTGATAGAGATTGATGAGGAAGAATATAACTTATCAGTTTTAGCAGCAAGAACTAGCAAGCGCGCTCCAAAACACCTCCTTATTGACAGAGATATTCGGGGCAGCAGTGACCAAAACATTCGTACTGAATGGATTGGTACCAGCCAGTTTTATGTCGAGCTAAATTTGAATCTGCAAAAGACAGTAAGTGTGTGTTTTAGTTCTAAATCCTTACAAAAATTTTCCTCCGTCACTCTGGTTCTCATAATCTCATGCTGACTATGGTAGGGAATGCTGGACAATTTAATCAATTATCGACAAGCACTTATCCATGACCTCGCCCTTACGCCTTACGATCCATTGATCTACATAGATCTAAGCAGTGTAGACGCCAATCTTGGCTTCACCGATATTGCCGCAGCTAATGCACATCGGGGACTTCAATTAATCGAAGCTGGCTTGGAGTTTAAGATAGGAACTCCTTGCTTACGTACTTCAATTCGCGGAAATCTTGTCCATCACAATATTTCTAAGAGGCTGGGAACAGACTCTTCAATTTCCATCAAGGATGAGCTTGTCGCACTTCGGATGCGACTCTACCAAAAGCTAGTCAACGGATTGTTAGGCTGTGCTGCATTCTGGGATGGCCTCGTCGAGGCAAAAGAAGCTTTGGCGTTGTTCCCAGACGATCCTGAGCTTGTAGAGTTGAGAGAAAATCTCAATCAGGGGTTTCTTGACAGGCATAATGGTCTAAAAGCAGTGCTTGGGGGAGACAAAGATATTGTGGCTAATAGCAGGATGGGAAAAATATATCAGAAGAAATATCCCTGGATGGATCCAATGCTGTATATCCGTACCCCAGCACTGCTGAGAAAGGTCAACAAGAGCCTAGGGTCCGAAAACCTCGAAGTAAAACAGGTATTCTTTGACTCATACGACAAAAGTTCGAGAAAGATACAAGAGAACTGTGACGTTGGACCTTTGGGGATTTTTGCAACCCGAGACATTGAGAAGAATGAATTGGTCATGGTAGACCAAACGGTTACCGGCATATCAGAGATACCCCCCAGCAAAATAAAACATTGTGATGCTTGCCATGCATCTCTTTCCCCTCCATTCCTCCACCAGTCACAAATCATTCAACCTAGCTGCTGCAAGGCGGTAGCCTACTGTAGCCGGGAATGTTACGATATGGCAATAATTGAGTTGGGATACCACAAGATCCTCTGCGGAAAAGGCATGGAGTGGCTATACGAAAACGCTGAACTTAGAAACACCAAAAGTTGCGGCACGATCTGGAAACCAATCCTCTTTCTTCGAATAATTTCTATCGTCCTTGCTGACTTCAAGAGGAGGCCAAATTCATTCCAACATCCTCTTCAGCACTCTCTCATCGCCCGCATGTCGGCCAATTACTCCGTTCTAGACAAGACAAAGCCGGATATCTCTCATGAGTGGCAATATTTTGAGAACATCGTCGCACCTACAAGAATCCTTACTGAGCTGGGAATAGATATTTTTACAGATCCGAATTGGACACCCGAAGTAATTCAAACCATCTTCTGGCGAATCGAAAACAATTCTAACATGAGTAAAACCGACCTCTTCGGGCCGAAAATCTTCATGGTCTCCCTAAGCCCGAACTACCTATTTTTCAACCACTCTTGCGAACCTAACATATCCTGGCACGGGGCAGTACCTAGCTCAGAGTTTAGCATAGAATATTTGAGAGGCATGAACGGTGAAATATTGAGACCTGGCTGTAGCACCGTTTGGTGTACTGCAGCTAGGAAAATTAAAAAAGGCGAAGAGTTGAAGATTAGCTATGTGAATGATCCATTGGGGAAGGAAGGAGAGGGTGAGGATGAGGATCAAGCTAGGAATGCGAAGAGAGCATGGCTGGAAAAGTGGATCGAAAAGGGCTGTGGATGTACGGTTTGTGAGAGGGAGAATAAAGAGGACTTGTAGAAAGGCAGAGGCAGGGAAGTAGATAGAGCCAGTGAACTATTATTCAAGATGTCTTGCCGTGGATAAGAAAATGGAAAATGGTGGTGAAGGACATGAGGAGGAAAATTAGCCATGAGATGTCTCACTGATTTACCTTTCTCTCTAATATTTTTTTAAAGACATTGCTAATAATTGATATAGATTAAAGGAGTTGGATAGAACTCAAAATCAAGTTCTGATAGCGGTAGAAAATCCCCATAATTATATCGGGAGCATACGATTAGAAGCAAAATAATCACAGGGTAAAGACAAGCCCACTCTAAGCACCGAAAGTGACAAAGTAGATGCACGTCCCAGCTAGGATAACGCCATGCTATTGTATATATTTCCTTCCTTTTGGGTGACTCTTCGCGCCAGGAATTTCGCCAGACGAGCCTTACTCCTTTGCATTGATAAGTTGGAGGTCGGTGGGGCGTGGAAGACGATCAAGTGAAGGATTTACTTGACTAGGGAATATGATACCATCCAGTGTAACCTCAAGATTAATGGGGCCAAGACTGCGATATTGGGGAGGGTCATGCTTGTCATGAACAGGTGGAGATCTCTCGACAAGGATGGCGCTTGGATCACGCCGACGCCATTGGGGAAGATCATGCTTATCATGAATAGGAGGGTTTCTCTCGACAAGATTGGAATTCAGATCTTGAGTCTGCGGAGGATCATGGATGTCATAAGATGATCTTTCGCATCTCTTGACGAAGTTGGAGCTGGGCACATATATTATTAGAGTTTCCCATTTTAAGAAATGGCGATGCTTCTAACCTTGGGGGATTAACAGAACCAGATGGCTCATTCTCACACACGTTAAGAACTGGCGCTGCGGAAACAGTGAAGGATAATATGGCTACACATGCGAGGGAGAACTTCATCGTGAAGACGGTGAACTTGGTAAATTATAGAATTTGATGAATGATTGAAGAAATCTTGAAAACACACTTGATAATTGACAAGACGTCTTTATATATTGAGGAAGAGTTCACTTGTCTAAATGGTGGCTCTAGTCATATACAATATAATGTCGATATCGCAATTTCGACTGGCCGTCAAGGTTGCGCATATTTACCTGAATCCCATCGGCATGTAATATCTGATGAAGAGCCATGGCGCAAAACGGAGCTAAGGACATCATAGGCAATTGCCGTCTAGCGGACTCCTTGGAGCCTCACTGGCGACATATGAAATATCACTAAACTTGGTATAAATATTTGGCTTGATAGAATACATACTTTAATGGTACAAAGCTGAATACTTTTGCTAGCCGTCTAGAGCAAGCCTTGCTTTTGCAAATCATAATAAACCTTTTCAGGCATAACGTTGCCCTCTGCATCTTCCATCTGTACCACACTTCCTTCGTCTTTCTTTCCCTTTTGCTTGTCCCTTTGGATCTTGTCCCATAGCTTGACGGCATCTGCGATATCCGTGATTTCTCTAAATAAGGTAGTGTTGGTAATTCCTAGACACTTCAAGCCGTAAATGTGTCGAGCTTCATTGAAGTGCTTATCAAAAGCTCTTCGTCCCATATAGACGTAATTACCACAAATTTCGCACCTGAATTCGACTCCAAGCCCATGAAGTTTGTAGAGCCAGAAAGGAATCGGTTTTCCATCCCAGGCTAGTGGCAATTTCAACGGGTTGTATATCTTCTCATCCTCATCAGACTCATTCTCAGAATCATCACCTTGAGGAGCAGCGACGGATGTTTCTGCAAACAGGGCGTCAAGCTCCATTTGACGCTCCCGTTCCGTCATGCCTTGTTTTCGCTCAACATTGACTCGGGTATCACCTCGTTCTTGTGACATTGCTGCTGCTAATCGCTTGACGCGATATTCTCGCTCTGCTATTGCGCGCTCTTTTAATCGCGAATCACTGGGTCCTCGTTTTACGGATCCTTTTGTATCATCCCCCGGCCCAGTTTCTCGAGCTGCTCGAGCTTCAGCCGCACGAATATGCTTCTTCCCCGTCAGATGGGCATTGTAAACATTATCGTTTTTGAATTCCTTCTCACAGTCTGCACACCAGATCCCAGTGCTGCTCGTATTGGAAGGTTCTTGGGTTTCTGGCTTCCATCCGGCGATATCGTTGGCGTCCCAGGCTTTCTCAAAGTCCTCATCGAATGACTTGAAGAGTTTCTCCAAATCTTCAAGTGGCCTTGTGCGCCTCATAAAACTTTCAAGATAACCCACTAATCCGCCAACATAAGTGAAGTATTGATCGGTCAGTTTATCTGGCCGCTTGATAGATAATGACGGAGGTACAAATGTATCGAAGGCCTCGAGGTATTGAAGATATGTGAGCCGTTTGATTCCGGGGAGGTTTAGGTAAAGTTCGTGAATCGCAGTAAGATCCATATATTTCCCAAATGCCTCTTCACCAGTGAACATCGTATCAATTTCATAGCTTGGAGCCTCTCCTTCGCCAGGCGTTCTCTTCTTGTACGCCCGCTCAAGATTCTCAACAGGCTCATTTGGATACCTCTGATGGAACGACTTGATTTCTCCCAGTTGCTTGTAGAACTCTTCCAGAGGTTCGCCGGTGGATATGGACTGAATCTCCTTCGCTCGTGTGCCATCTGCATCTTTGTAGATTTCGAGTAGCCGTTTTGATTGATCTTGGATACGATCGAGGAAGCCAGCAATCTGGTGATCTCTGTTTAATCTTTCACGAACCTGAGTTGAAGTTAGCTTCTAAATATCCAATTATAGGTAAGTATCCTCACGTGTCGAGGCTCTTCAGCAACTCGATCGCTGATCGCCTGCTCGAGCCTCTCGAGATCCTCGTGGAGGAATCTCTGCTCTTCTAAAATCATTTTTGCGTATTATTGTGGCCAGGCTAGATTGGATTTAACATTCGCTCTCCGTATTCGATTCGAGGTTCAGAGTAAGAGGAAATGCATGTAGCGCCGAGAACCTTGTAGAAGTGTTGTGTTTTCTTGCTGCTGATGTTGATATGAAGTTCGCCTTGTCGAAGTTTTGCGCTAGCCAATCATCTCGCGCCTTTATTGAGGAGGCACTAGAAATTTAGACATTTGCAATCACTTCAATAACCTTCAGCCAAGATACTTCCAATACAACCACCGCAAATTTTTACACAGACCGCAATCATGGCAGATGGTATCGATCGCAAGGCTGATGAGCGCATGGAGTTCACAACCTCTAAGGATGTGACTGTTGCGCCCACGTTCCAGGACAGTGAGTACAATCGATTTCTTGAACATTCTGCCAATCTTGGAGCAGATTCGATCCCTCTTCCCTGCTATAATCACTTGAATACATGAAAACTGACTTCTTGTTCGTTTAGTGCACCTGAAGGGTAAGCAATTTTCTACTGCCTCGAGCGCACGCTGATAGGAGTACAGAGAACCTTCTTCGTGGTATTTACGCGTATGGTTATGAATCTCCATCCGCTGTTCAATCTCGAGCGATTGTGCAGATTT
Source organism: Haplographium delicatum (assembly GCA_037952705.1). Taxonomy (NCBI): domain Eukaryota; kingdom Fungi; phylum Ascomycota; class Leotiomycetes; order Helotiales; family Hyaloscyphaceae; genus Haplographium; species Haplographium delicatum. The sequence continues at coordinate 228,283 of JAPZPC010000034.1, forward strand.
GCAAGGGCCGTGACACGATCGCCCAAGCTCAGTCTGGTACCGGAAAGACTGCAACTTTCTCAATCAGTATGCTCCAGGTTATCGATACGGCTGTCCGCGAGACTCAAGCGCTTGTCTTATCCCCAACCCGAGAACTTGCGACTCAGATCCAGTCAGTTGTTATGGCTCTAGGAGATTATATGAATGTCCAGTGCCATGCTTGTATCGGAGGAACAAATGTTGGAGAAGACATCCGCAAGCTCGACTATGGCCAGCACATTGTGTCCGGTACACCTGGTCGAGTCGCAGATATGATCCGTCGCCGAAATCTTCGAACACGCCATATCAAGATGCTGGTTCTTGACGAAGCCGACGAATTGTTGAATCGTGGCTTCAGAGAGCAAATCTACGACGTTTACCGTTACCTTCCTCCCGCGACTCAAGTTGTTGTCGTCTCCGCTACTCTTCCCTACGATGTTCTCGATATGACCACAAAGTTCATGACCGACCCCGTGCGTATTCTTGTCAAGCGTGATGAATTGACATTAGAAGGTCTCAAGCAATACTTCATCGCAGTTGAAAAGGAAGAATGGAAATTCGATACACTTTGCGATCTCTACGATACTCTTACTATCACCCAGGCTGTCATTTTTTGCAATACTCGCAGAAAGGTTGATTGGCTGACAGACAAAATGCGTGAAGCCAACTTTACAGTATCTTCTATGCACGGAGAGATGCCCCAAAAGGAGAGAGATAGCATCATGCAAGACTTCCGCCAAGGCAATTCGAGAGTCTTGATCTCTACCGATGTCTGGGCTCGTGGTATCGACGTTCAACAAGTTTCCCTAGTCATCAACTATGACTTGCCGAGCAACCGTGAGAACTATATCCATCGTATTGGTCGAAGTGGTAGATTTGGACGGAAGGGTGTTGCTATCAACTTCGTAACCAGCGAAGATGTCAGGATTTTAAGAGACATTGAGTGTAAATTTCGTGTTTTTATTTTCTGATCGTTCATGCTAATATATTATAGTATATTACTCTACTCAAATTGACGAGATGCCTATGAATGTTGCGGATCTTTTGGCGTAGATAGTTAGAATATGGATGAAGATACCTGATAGGAATCCGCTAACGTGCGTGGGCACGTCGCGAAAATGATTACGTGGGAGGAAAAGGCACGGCTCAAAAAAGTAAGGACCTTTCATACATACTGGCTGATTCTTGTACTGACGTGTTTAAATAAGGTGTAAACTTGAAGTCAAACATGTTTCTTTTACAGGCGCAAATGGACAGGCTGTGTTGGAGCTTCTGCTCGCGTGTAACAAATGCAATAAATGCTTTACTGTTCCTTTCAATACCAAGCCTGAAGTGATAACGTGCATCACGAATATCTTCCTATTACGAAAATGCTCTCCCCACCTGACGTATACTAAATGCCTTCCAAATATTTGTCCGTGCGGCTGACGGAGAGTGGCTGAAACGCCACAACTTTATTTTATTCTGGGCAGGTACCTCGTAGTGTAACTAAGGCTAGGTAGCTCAAGATCACGTAATACTAGTCGTATTTTATAACACGTGGGGATGATCATATTCTAGTGACTCGACACCTGGAAATCCTCTGTGTTGCGAAAATATGGTCCCGAGGATTAGAATTATAAGGCCGAGTGACGGCGACATTCGTTCGGCTGGTGCTGATGAGGGCGCATTCGAAAAGGGGGAAACGAGATTGCAAGCACACGCAAGCAATGAGGATGGAGACGAGGATGGCGACGAGGATGGCGACGAGGACGAAGGACATGAGGGAGACGAGGAACTCGCTGAAAGTGTTGGAGGGAGTGACTGGAGCAGTGAAACTCCAGAAAGTGAGAAGGGCGTGACGTGGGATGAGAGAATGAAGTGGTGGAGGGTGTATGCAATGCATTTTCTATTCATGTGGAATTCGAGGACGTATGAATATGTGTCGGTACGTTTTCTCCACCCTCGACAATTCTCCACTGACGAAATAGATATTTCTCATCGCATCGGCATTTCCAGAGGGCTTGACTGCTACGTCAATACGGTAGGGAAATCTCAGGACTGTTGTAAAGTCACGTGCTGACCAGTCTCAGGGGCATAGTATCTACGGTCTCTGCAATGCTCTGTGCAACTGCAATAGGGAATTGGATAGATCGGTCGCCGTCTCGGCTCTCTACGCTTCTTGTTATGATTTGTGTAAACCATGCGGCGATTGTTGCTTCTTACGTCGCCTGGTTATATTGGCCAGTGGTAGCCGGCAATGGGGATCCAGTCACAGGCCAGCCAGAGGGGCCTTTCTCCACCTTCTCCCGAGGTTTTGTATATGGAACGATTATTCTGCTCGATGTTTTACACGACCTCAGCTCAATAGGAAACAGGCTTTCGTTAGAAAGAGATTGGGTGCCGGTTCTCGTGGGCCCCATAACGCCAAAAGTCTCTTATGGACTTACGCAGGTAAATTCTGTGATGGTTCGGATCGACCTGATTTGCAAGCTTGTTGCACCATCGTTGTTACCACTCATTTTGGCTACTTTCAGTTCTCGTACAGGGTGGATTATTCTATTAGCAGGCTCAACCGCCGTGATTTGGATGGTAGAACTATGGTGTGCGCGCACCATTGCAAGAGCAAAGCCAGAATTACAAATTCCAAAAAAGCCATCAATGGATCCAGCTACGCTTGAGGATCTTGAGATAGAGGACCAGTACCAACATCTCAAGCCTGGTCTTCAGTCATGGCTAAAGAAAGTATATTTTGTCCTATATAAAGATCAGATTGTGAGGTTGCAACACTACTTCTCTGTACCTATGTGGACAGCGTCTATAGCGGATGCGATGTTGCAACTTACAGTGTTGGCATATTCTGCCACACTCATTACTTATCTATTGGAGATTGGATTTGACATATCTTCGATCACAGCTGCGAGAGCATCGGGATCTATCTTGGCATTGAGTGCAACAGTAATAACACCTGCTGCCGTGGGGTATCTAAGGAAAAAAATGGAGAAAAAACTAAGAGAGAAGGAAGGGAGTGAAGAAGATAATCGTGATGGCGGCGAATCTATAATTGTGCGAACCGTTGGTGTATGGGGCATCATGTGGCAGTTTCTTAATCTTGTAAGCCATATATGTCCTTTTCATGTGGTTTAGAATACTAACTCCCCTAGATTCCAGTGGTTGTCGTTCTCTGGGGACTTTCTCCACCTTCAGCTACGCAAGAACCTAGTTCACGGAGGTTTGATAGCGTTACAAAAGCCTCCCCGCATATCATTATCTCTATCGCCCTCTTCACCTTCCTCTCACTGTCTCGAGTCGGCCATTTTATGGTCCTCCTGATGGTCCAAGAACTCGGTCAAGTTGAGATACCCGCATCGCAACGCTCCACTTTTGCTGGCACAGAACAATCTTTTCGTTCATTATTCTCTCTGTGTCATTGGTCCGCGACTGTGACCTGGAGCCGTCCGGATCAATTTAGATGGTTAGCTTTAGGGAGTCTGCTAGTTGTTGCTGTCGCAACGCTATTATTTGCGTTTGGCCTCGGAGGCCAAGTAAGAAGAATTGAGGAGGGTTATGAAGGCATTGCAATGGTTGATGTTGGTCAAGATGATAATGAAGACTGAATATTGGAAATTTCATGATGAGATGACGACCGAGTCCTTGAAAGGTTGTCTCGACACAAGTTACGAGAAGGTGAGATGGATATCGAAATACACAAGATGAGCGTTGAACCAAGATCTCAACGTAAAACATTCCATTAAGGAAGTCTTTGGTGCAGCTGATAAGACTAGCCAAGTTTTGTTGCACATCGCAATTTGGTCGTCGCCCGGGTCGCCGCCGAATTGCTGGCCACTCGCCATCGAATCGGCCCCGAATCGGCCCCCGAAGCGCCGTGCAAACGTATAGAGAGTAAGCAATGGCCGGCTATTGAAGACGAATACTGAGCTACTTGTCAGGCGTCAACTATTATGACTCCAAAGGATGTAAAGATATAGCTCTTTTGAGAAAATACTTCTCGAATTACTTGGCTATGCTATTCAACAAAAGTTCCGGGATCTGCAATCGAGGAGTCTTGAAAGGTGGGGCTTCCCGGCCCCACGCCTCTTCAACTCAACCTACCCCGCGAAAATTAACCCCTGTCTGCAAGTTTTATCGATCCGATGGCTTCAGTACTTGTTGAATATATCGCAGTGCATTCCATCGTGTGGGATTTATCACAAGCTTCAATATTCTCACTTTACTGAGCCCTTTTATCTCTTTCCGTTTGCCTTAATTGCAATCATCATGTCAAAAAACGCCCTTCCAGAAACACCTTTGCTATCAGAGAAGCACTCTGGTATTCCTTCAAATCTTTTGCATAAAGCCCAGAAAGCGAAATCGTTGATTTATGAGACGAGAACAAAAACTCCCGGTGTAAGACAGAGACTGCCTGTTATTCCTCAGGGAATTGAGAGGGTGAGATTCTTTGAGGCATTGGAGGAAGTGCAAAAAGAGATCGGTGGAGAAAATGTAGTTATTAATGATCGGCCATTGGAGGATGGCTGGTACATGGAGCGTTAGTTTTCCTATCTATTTTTTCCTTTAAACACATTGGGAAAGTTCCGCCGTTGTTAGCTGTAAACTTGATAGAATCCACGTGCTGATGGAGAACTTCAGACCCGAATACGCATGACATGATGACTATTCTCGATGAGGAAGAGTTAGTTGCCTCAGCGGTCATATATCCGAGTAGCACCGTTGAGGTGCAGAAAATTGTGATATGGGCAAATAAATACAAAATCCCAATATTTCCTATTTCTATGGGGAGAAACTGTAAGTCTTACCCTCATAAAATCGAAAATTGAGTTTAACGATGGCATGTCGAAGTGGGATACGGTGGTGCAGCTCCACGAGTTCGTGGTTCTGTCGTCATTGATTTAGGGAAGAGAATGAATCGAATTCTAGATATCAATCCTGATGATTATACATGTTTAGTAGAGCCTGGGGTGTCGTTTTATGCTTTGCATGAGACGATCCAGGCCAAGGGATACAATCACATGTGGGTTGATGTCCCAGATCTTGGCGGTGGATCGGTGGTAGGCAATACATTGGATAGAGGAGTAGGGTACACGCCATACGGCGATCACTGGGCTTGCCATTCGGGTTTGGAGGTTGTACTGCCAACCGGAGAGGTGATTAGGACAGGAATGGGTGCATTACCAGGAAATAATACCTGGCAGACTTTTCCATACGGATTTGGCCCTTATTCAGAGTGAGGAATTCAGCTACCCTTTTCATTGCCTGGGGTTTCTGACTCACACAGTGGTATATTCTCCCAATCCAACTTTGGTATCGTGACAAAGATGGGAATGACTTTGATGCCAAATCCTGGTGGATTCGAAAGCTTTGTTAGTCGGGTAACCCCATCTCTAAGGGGATTTCTATCTAACGAATTTATGACAGATGTATGCTTTCCAAAAGGAGGAGGATTTAGCACCACTGGTAAACTCCGACTTGCCCTAAATTCTCTAGAGCATCCACTTATGAGACCACAGATTGAAATCATTCGCCCACTTCGGATAGGGAATATCTTAGAAAACGTAGCCCAAGTTAGGCACGTAATCCAAACACTCGCGGTGAAAGGAAAGCCTCGAACAACCTATTTCACAGGATCGGGTCCAATTCCAGAATCCGTCGTGCGAGAACACGTAAAAGATATGCCAGTAGGTGATTGCACATGGCTATATTATGGTATGTCATATGGACCAGAGCACATCAGAAAATACAAACTCGACATCATCGATAAGGAGTTCAAAAGAATTCCTGGTGCGCGAAAAATTGATCCAGCCATCCTGCCCAAGGATGAGTATTTCTGGTCCCGCGACCGCATTGCAGCCGGAACTCCGGACTTAGAAGAGCTTCTATGGGTGAACTGGGTACCGAACGGAGCACATATCGCTTTCAGTCCCGTTTCGCCTATTCGGGGTACTGATGCAAGCAAATTGTTTAAGCTTGGAAAGCGTCGTCATGAGGAATTTGGCATTGACTTTTTCCCCGCTTTCTGCGTGGGCTTGCGAGAGATGCATCTTATTGTTGAAATTGTTTTCGACAACAATGATCCCAAGGCAAGGAAAGCCGCAAACGATTGTCTGCGTGAGATGATTGATGATGCAGCAAAGGAAGGGTACGGTGAATATCGCACTCATTTGGTGCTGATGGATCAAGTTGCTGGAACATATAGCTGGAACGATAATGCTTTGATGAAGTTTAATGAGAAGTTGAAGGATGCATTGGACCCTAATGGAATTTTGGCCCCTGGAAAATCCGGCATTTGGCCTGCGAGATATAGAGGAAGGGGATGGGAGATGACAAAGTCAAGTGGAGATATATCTGAAGGAAATGGGGTAGCCCCATCTTCGGAAGCCAAACTATGAGTCATTGAATTCATCATGACCATTTACGTATATGCAGATTCTTATTGGGTAAATAGCACTATATTCATCCTATTCATGAGACCAATAGCTTTTTCATTTGATATTTTTCTCCATTACAGCGTAGTAAAAAGTTAGATGTTGATAAATGAGCTACGAGTCGTTTAACAAGACCAGTTCCTGAAACATAAATAATGATGGAGTCCTTTAGATCACCTTTAATCAACTGAGATTGGGGTATTCCAAACCAGTTAGCAAGAATTGGGAGAAGGAGGAATTCCTGGCGGCAAAAGCCCTTGCAATTACGCCTTGGAAATCGGGAAATTTCAGCCCTTGCCTCGAAAAATTTGAGTTGCGATTGCTGATTGCCGATTCCAGTAACTGAGTGACTATGAGAGCTGTATTCTTGACAAATGCAATGTCCATATTACACGCAGTGGAAATGCTCTCCCTATGAAAGCCAAAGGTATACCCAGTCGGCGATGTAAGCATCACGTCTTCCAGTGCCAAGTCTCAAATGCCTATAAAATCGTACAGTGCAGTTATAATACGAAAATAAATTGGAGATCATCGATCTGACAATGAGTTAAATTTCTTTACTTTAGAGTTGGTCGGTTGAGCAGGCATGTAGACCGACTTAGATTAGGGCTATACCATGATCGGCGAGTACTCCGAGATCTATAGTTGGTTGAACGCATCATTCTCATTCTTTATCAAATTCAGGGATTTCAACCTTTCAAAGACGGCTACCTATGATCAGGTGGCATCGGCTGCAGTTGAAAGAGGCTAAAGATCGGATCGCAGCCCGGATGACGGAGTCCGTACGTCAATGACTCCTAAAATTGCCACATAGCTCTTGAATCTGAGCGATGATATAGTATATTACGTCTCTATATATCACTTTAGGGAGTAGGATGTGATAATACCTCGAGATCATGTAGCTTCAACCTAAGTTACTGTGATCGTTCCGATACATTGTTGTCCGATGTTGAACGCTGAAGGTATTGGAAATATGGTCCACGTTTAACAATTTAATCAAAATATTTGGTATTTTTAGGTACATTATGGGTAAATACTATGGCGGGTCGTCTTTCACTACAGACAAAAAGCTAAAGCATTTTACCCAGCGCTCATATTCCTGGATGTCAAATATTCGGGACGTAGCCACGTGAGTTAGAAACGGGATGAAGCGAAATCTTGCCCAAACAAGACGATAACAATCAAATATCTATCCGGGAATCCGCCGCCTTTAACCTTTTTCTCTTCATAGCTCACGTAACTCACGCGTCACTCCACAGCTTCATATCAGGTAAAACTCACATCGAGGGTTTTTTCCAGCTACTGGTAGTTGGAGACTTCCCCGCAACCTAGAAGGTGGGAGTGATGGATCTTGATCTTCCACTCATAGTCTGTATCTAGACCCACCACCGGGAGAGGACCCTTATTCGGTGTTGCCAAGGCCTTATAGGAGCTCAAGATATCATGAATGACGCGTAGCCCCCATCTCATGGCTCATAGCGCTGTGGCGTTCTGCAAATTTTCAATAGCCAAAGAAATGTTAGAGAGCAGGACATGTAGCCTTTCCATGCCGCCCCTTGGGTACCGCATGAGGTTGCCGAAACCCGGACTACGGGGATTGTGCTTCGCTATTTTAACATGACCTCTCTAGACGTGTTATTTCCTTTATTTTCTTTGTGGCTGACGTGGGCTCTTTTGAGGGTGTATTAAGGTGGGCATGTGTTCCAGCGTAGTCTCTTAATCCGTTGTCATACTCATCATTCTTAACTCAAAGCAGAAACAAGTTCCTTTCTGATTCTAAGAATATCGGCCTTGCTCTTGTCGACCATCAGCGCCCATTATATCACTTTTATTTGTGACACTATCTGGATTTTCAAAATGTTTATCCTAACAATGTCAAAGACTTTCATTTTTTGGATAGTATATACGTTGAAAGTACATGCTGCCTCTGGAAAGGGACGTGACAAGATCTCAGAGATAGCAGAGACAAACCAGCAAACTGCGGTCCGTCAAGACGCGCCTATTGTTTCAACGATAGCCACCACAGTTGATGGGGTTTCCGTTTTCACCAATACTAGCGTTACAAATATTGCAGCAACGACACCAGTTCTCGGAGTTACTGCAACCACAGTCTCTAGTAATATTTTAATCTTTGCCCGAGATTCCGTATCGGCATATTCTGCCTTTTCTGGCCTCAACGGCTATGCAATTCCCTACCAACTAGTGATCGTACCCCAAGCTGGCATCACACTCCCAACTCTGAACAGCTCTTCTACAGTTGGCAATTATGGAGGCATAGTCATTCTTTCTGAGGTTAGCTACGATTATGGTGAATCTTTAGGATTTCAGAGTGCCATCACTGCTGCTCAATGGTCTGCTCTATACCAATACCAAGCCACTTTTGGGGTCCGGATGGTCCGGCTAGGTAAGATATATTCCATAGTCAGTTCACCATGTAGTACTAATTAGATAAAGATTCATTCCCACTTTCAACATTCGGGACTATTTCGCTTGGAGGATGTTGTAATGGAACGGAGCAGCTCATTAGTATTTCCAATGATACCAGCTTTCCTACCGCAGGACTCAAAACGTAAGCTAAATCGGATATGCTGAAACCCCTAACTCAACTAACATAATGTAGCAGTGCTGGTGTCACTACGCAAGGACTGTTTCATTATCCAGCAAATATCACCAATCATACCATAGCAACTGAATTTGCTCAATTCGCACCAACAACAGGGTTTGAAACGCCATCCACTGCAGGTGTGATAAACACCTTTCATGGTAGACAACAGGTAGCTATTATGTGTCTATCCATGGACAGATGCTAATAACCTCAAGATGGTTTTTTTTATTGGATTTGCAACAAATTGGAGTTTCACGTCCAACTTTCTACAGCATGCCTGGATTCATTGGATGACAAGAGGTTTATGTATGTTTTCACGTGAATCTAAAGGAGATCATATACTGACAATTAAAGATACTGGATATCGTCGGGTTACTCTGAATACTCAAGGTTTGTTGACTTCATGCTGTATCCAGTCTTTCGTATGCTAATTTTGTGTAAAGTCGATGACATGTTTTTGCAATCAGACATATATAGCCCTACAAATACCTCATATCAAGTCACAACTACAGACTTAGAAGAGCATATCAAATGGATGGCCTCGGTGAATTCTCGCCTGCCAGCTGGGAGTGATTGGATGCTTGAGATAGGGCATAACGGGAATGGAAACATTGAAGTGACTCGATTGTTTCCTTCATAAATATAATTACTGATATGGCACAGGATGCCTCAGATCTCACGGAGGGAACTCAATGCGGAATTGGTCCAATCGAATACGACAGCCAAATTCCTACACCGCTTGAGTGGTCGAAACCACTGGGAAGCGGAAATGATCTTTGGCCTGCGACCGCAGATGATTATCCTTATAGTACAAGATGCACCAATCTGGACTCTTTAAAAGTCTGGTGGGCAAAACCTACTAACTATAACGCCTTTGCACATGTATCTCATACTTTCACACACGAGGATCAAGACAATGCCACATATTTCGACGTCTATCAAGAACTTACGTGGAATCAAGCTTGGCTTAGCCAAGTTGGTCTTGACCAAGCTAATAGATTTAGTCCGACAGGTCTTATCCCACCTGCGATTACAGGTTTGCATAATGGTGATGCGCTTCAAGCATGGGCAGATGCTGGTATTGTGAATGCCGTTGGAGATAACACACGACCTGCTCTAATGAACCAGGTGAGGATAACTACTTAATTTGCCTCAGCTGTACCTCTATCTAATACTTTCAATGCAGGTCAATGAAATGTGGCCACTTATGAGCACAGTAAAATCAAATGGCTATGCTGGGATGCAGATCAATCCTCGTTGGGCAACCAATATATTTTACAACGTATGATACCTCTCGTTACTCACTCTACTAATCTATCGATTCTGATCTTCCTAGTGTCAACTTCCACCTTGCACCGTTTTGGAGTGGATCAACACTTCTGGCGGGAAAGGAACCTGGGACGACTTACTAGCGGTTGAGTTGAGTACAAACGTCCGTCACCTTCTTGGTCTTCACCATGATGCCTTTATGTTCCATCAGGCAAACCTCAACTACGTGACTGCTCCACAAACGACGATTAATGGTGTTACTCAAAAATTGTCTCTGATTCAAGCATGGGTGGAAATTGTGGTACAAGAGATGATCAAACTGTAGGTCGATTAATTCCTGGCGTATTTCCATTCACATTGACGGAAATAGCGTGAAATGGCCAATTATATCGCAGACTCTTGATGAGGTAAGCTTATACACGGTAAAATGAATCCACCTTTTGCATTAACGATACTTCGCAGATGGGAACTGGATTCTTGAACCGCATGACATGGGATGCTTGTTCTCCAAAGCTTCAATGGACGATAAACCCAACAGCGCACACCATTACCGCCGTCACTATTACCACTACTAACAACATATGCGAGGTAAATGTTCCAGTTACAGTTCCTGGCAGTATTAAAAATACTCAAGGATTTACTACTGAGCAGCTTGGATCCGGTGCGTTAGGTCCATTCGCGTGAGAAGTAGACTGACCCCCAACAGATCCACTCACCATATGGGTTCTTATGTCAGGAAGCCCAGTAACTTTCACATTATCACAACCAATACCTCTGTGATCTATAAATTCATGTTTCTTTTCGAGTTAGGAAGCATCATGCAGAATATCAAATAGACAGGGATTTCGTAAAATTGAGGCAACCGAAGCAACTGTCACATGTGGTGAAAAGGAGTAATAAATCAACTGAATTTTCAGTACAGGTCATTTCTACTCTTGTGTGGGATAATCAGCCGCGCGTTTTCTAAACAGGCAGAACAGAGGCCCGATAATTAATGTGGTTCATGAATTTACAGGTTTAAAGTGGCAACAATGTATATTGCCGAGAACCCCTAGCGCATACCATTTATCCTGTTGATGAGACTAGACGCCCCAAAAGCGGTACAAGCTCTACGCACATAACGATACCGTTCATATTCTCAATATTCTCTTGGTCGCTATCGACGTGACTTTCGATAATTTCCTGCATCTCACCTAATTGGGCACTAATGACATTGTACCTCGGGAACGGGGACGGGATGAAGGGAGCAGCGCCAAAAAATACTTAACATGACTCAATCCAAGGTTAATTGACGCACGATCGTTCTACGGAATCAACTCAGCCTCATGCTCAGTTGCCAAAATCGGTTTACTCTGTGTAAACACTTGCTGGGCTACGGAACGAGGGCTGAACAGTCAACTGGGGTTGATGGTACGTGCTTCCAGCTTTGTTTCAATGAGAGTACTCTCCCTGGCCTGGACTTTTACCAAGTGGCTGAGAAATCCTCAAAATCCCGAAAGGGTGAATTTGAGAATTTTTGTAGCATGTTGAGCTGAATTAATCCTTACGTAAATTGTATTCATACCAAAGTTAGAGTGTATCAATTCGCGCAAATGGATCTAGCTACAAAACGAAATGATCTAATAGTCATCCCAGGTCTGGCTCTCACGTCTCTTCTATTTAGAGATTTCTGTATTCATTCATATCAATTATTTTTGAATTGAATGATTTGCCTACCTAAGTCTACTCACAGCATAACATTTATCAGTTCTAAATTCAGTTGACATCAGAATCGCTTGTCAATTAAGAATTTATCAAGCCCTAAGGGTACAACATCACGATGCAACGACCTAGGGCTTCTTGCTTCTCAAACCGATCGAAAATTTTCTGGAGTCTCATCGCCTCCATCATTATAATAGCTATAGCCCTTGGAGTTGGACTTGGCATAGGACTGACTCGCTCTCATTCTGCCCGATCAGGAAATGCAATCAACACTCCCGCACCTCCCCTGGGAAACACCACCAACGCCACCACCGGCACATTCTGGAGTCCCGAAGCTGGAACTACCTGGCAGATTGCATTGTTACATGGTTTGAATGACACCTCGGTCAACGCCTCGGTATACGATATCGACCTCTTTGACAACACTGCAGCCACCATTGCCCAGCTCCACTCCTCGGGCCACCATGTAATTTGTTATTTCTCCGCCGGAAGCTTTGAGATTTGGCGGCCTGACGCCAACCAATTCTCAAGCAATGATTATAAGAAGCCATTGGACGGGTGGCCAGGAGAATACTGGCTGAACACCAACAGCACCAATGTCCGTAACATCATGTCTGCCCGCATAGAGTTGGCCGCAAGTAAAGGCTGTGATGGTGTCGACCCAGACAATGTAGATGGCTACGATAATGACACAGGCCTCAACCTAACTACTTCTGACGCAATTGATTACATGACCTTCCTCGCCATCGGAGCTCACAGTCTGAATATGTCGATTGGACTTAAGAATGCTGGACAAATCGTGAATGAGACTTTGGATATAATGCAATGGGACGTTAATGAGCAGTGTGTTCAATATAATGAATGCGATTTATTTCGTCCATTCATCGATGCAGGGAAGCCGGTTTTCCACATCGAGTATCCGAATAGTGCACCCGATGTTACTGCGACTGATAAAACGAAATATTGTGGCGATCCCTCTGAGGTGGGGTTTTCAACTGTGCTAAAAAATATGGATTTGGATGACTGGTTGGAGACGTGTTAGGTACTTTTTGTCTAGGTTTTGTGGAATGGAGGAACGCAAAACTTCAATTAGTGGGATTCGTTCTGTTGGAAAACCAGAAGAATTCCCGCCAACTTTCAACCCGGCCAACAAGCTCTTAAGAATGATAGATGAATATCTAGATATGCCTTATCTGAGCGAGCTATGTAATGAGCACTCTTCGTAGTCTTCACAAGGACAAGCAGAGGAAAAGTGGATAAAAATATAGAGCATCAAATAGGAATTAATAAACAGATCTTGACACAAGTATGTTTTTCTTATTAATGCCTTCTGGAGAGCTATACGGAAGACTAAATCAGGAGGCCATGTCTTCCACGAACCCTGGCCAACCATCCCAAAAACTAGAATAATAATCCAAGGACAAACCGGTCACAAAAATACTCCCTGTTACTGATCTGAGCTCTTTGACAAACGAAGCCTGGTCTTTTGTAGACATTGTGGTGGGTAAGTCATAGATAATACACGCTGTGGCAGTTCGTGGGGATTTTGATGAGGCTTGAAATGCAGAGACGGTTTTCTGTAGACCATGCGTTTGGTACGTAGAGTATGAACCTTCGAATACGACTGATAGGTTGCAAGAATTGAGATATTTTGAATCGGGGATTGTACCGGGGTTTTGGATTATCTGTTACATAGTTCAGTTCATTGAATTTGATGGAGTGTTCAAGCGAGCAACTCTGTAATCACCGTGAGGTGCTGCTTCATCCCAGCACTCTTGCCTCGCTATTGCCTAAATATTAAGATAATAAAATGCATTTTCACTTACGAAAGGATCGTTTCCAAATCCTGTATCGTTTCTGATTGCAAATGCCAGAGTATTCAGAAATTGCGCACTATTAATGTTGTATTCGGAAGGCGTCTCGTCCAAAAAGACCCCCCGCATTCCAAGCCCCCTTGTCTTGGCCCATGCAGAATAAGTAGAAACGTCCTTTAAAGCCGAAGACAAGTCTCTATTTGTCCAGTTTGTGGACACGTATCCCACCGTGAGCACATTAGAGTACGAATTCAGTTTTGGGATTTCTGCTGTGTAGTTTCTATCTGGAGTTCCATCGCCGGGGCCGCTGGCCGGGTTTATGACCACGGTGAAGTTGAGTGAAGGATTATTTTCAACCCTGCCCAGTATTAGCATAATATTTTATCCGGGTAAAGGTGTATCAGGAGGCTGACACAGTATATAAAGGACCCCAAGCTCCTGGATTTGGATAAACGTAAAGGGGAATGAGAATATTCGAACGTGGTGCCGGAGATTTTTTTCTTCCAAACATGATTGCTATAGGTATGACTATGACAAGAACTGTAATCGTAAGAAGAGTCCAAAGTACATATTTGGGAATTCCTAGCACTTTGGTGCTGCAGTTAGCCCTCAACTTCTTGAACGCCATCTCATTGATGCTGTTCAAAGCGGGGTGCTTAGAACAAGTGAATAAGGTATCAAAAAGAAAAATCAATTTGAATCTGTCAACATGAAAGGAGATAAACTGACGCTTTTGAAGTCCAGAGATAGGATATTAGCCTGGTTGCGTGTACGTTGACGTTGGAATGTCCTCGCGTAGATTAATATATCCGATCAAGCTTGGCTAATCGCTAGTCGATTGTAACCCTTGAACACACCTCTAATTGTTCATCCTACATACTCCTATTACAATGGTTACCTTTCTCTAACACTGTCAAGTGTATGAAAATCAATCCGAACAGGCTTGTATAATTTTAAAGAAAAAAAGGCATATATGCGACCATAGTCTAAGAATCTAGGTGTCAAGAACGTTCCCCATACCGAATCTATTTAACCGGTGGATGATTCCTTGCGCAATCAGCCCTGATTTTGACAGTGACGCTTGCCGTTGTAGTTGCCAGTAGCCAATATCTAGTGTTTCTGATAGTTAAAACAGTGAATAAATATCCCCGGATTTTGAGTTGTAATATTTTAAGGGAGTAGTTAAGTTTCATCAGAAAGATTCACAGAATTTTCTATAAGGCTTCAAATAAGCAGTATGGGGAAGCAAAGAAAATATAAAAGAAGTAAAAGCCTACCATTAAAAGTAGGAGACGCCCGCAGTCCTACAAATATTTTGCCTTGTGAAAATACATCATACAGGTATCAAATACAAACTCCTCAGAGGAGAGTTTAACGAGAAAATTCAAATCCGTTCTCCTCGTCGTGCCGCTGCCTGCCATCTTCCGCGCTGTTTGCGCCGCTTGAAATGAGCACTTCTCTTGTTCTCACGATCCCTATATTTCCGTTCCTTAAAGTTGGTGCTAAAATGTTCTCCTGACTTTCCTCCATTAGCTCATAAGGATCACTTGAGCCAGTCTTTACTACGATCTTATTTTGTCCTCCCGAGCTGAAGTTGAGGGATTTGTCGATATCGCGCCGATAAGGTGATTTCAATCCGTAGCTGCGGCTAGGGTCGAATTCTTGCGCACTGAATCTTTTCCTCTGACTACGACTGGAGGAGCCTTGAGTTCTATTGTTGAAGAATTTGAATAATGGTCGGAGTTGTGGAAGGCTAGCTGCCATGATTCCGACGTTCTGTTGCAGGTTAGTGTGGGAATGATGAAGAACACACAAACTTACGAGCTCGATGATAGACCATTTAACAAGTCCCACGGGTCCTAAGGTAGGGTCTGTTGAACGAGCTAGGCCTGGAATGGTGCTGAGCTTCGCAATGGAACAACCTGCGGTGCTAAATATTGTTAGTCAGTCAAATACAACTTAAAGTAATGGTATGGCAAATTTACAATGTTCCAAGACCCAATATTATGAGGATCCCTATTTTTGTTCTGGTGTTGATGGTGACCGTCTATTCTCCAATCAGTATAATTATGCATCACAATAGTTTGATTGCTTGCCCATAAAAGCACCACTGGCATCAAGACAAAAACAAAATCCACAATAATACCCACAGCTGTATATATTTAGCTTATGCGCTCTTAAGTTCCTCATAAGATTAATTACGTACCTGCAGATAAATAAGGGCTGACAAGGATGACGTTTCCAGACCAACAAGTTCCCGCTATTGATCTATCCCAGATTCTTGCGAAAGGAGTACAGGCGCCAAATAAATTAACATAGCCATAAATTATGTTGACGGTTAAAAGAACAATGATACCCCATATATAGTAAGTCCATTTTGACGTAGGAACAAGGCGTATCAAGAAAAATGCTACAGAGATCTTGGATAAGTAAAAGGCCGTAACATTGACTGGCTCTGCTGCGAATGCCCATTTCAGGGCCAGTACCAGCTTCTTTGGGTCGTCTCTAAAAATTTCTACAGTTCGACCAAACCCGTAGTGTATAGTGAGACCCGTGAATGCGGATGCTATTATATTGAAAGCCTGCTAGAAGTTAGTGGCTATATTCTATCTAAGTGAACTACTCTTCTAAATTGCTGCAATAAGGACGAATGTCAAAACAATTGATAAACAACCTACTGCAGCAACGATCATCAAATAGTCATCAAGCCCACAAGCGCGAGAAACAAATACACGAGTATAAATTCGAAGAGCTACGATAATGGTAGTTAGAACTGAAAGAGCAATGACGATTGCAATTAGTGACGTGGGAGCGCCTGTATTCGGAAGATTTTGATTTATATTTGTCTCAGCCATTTTCGCGAGAAGGTTGAAATCAATTTCTTGAACGTCTTGAGCACGTTTTTAGGAAGTAGGTAACCATCGATGGAAATACACGATATTATCTTGAAGTGGTGGAATAGATATACGATCTCACCTCAGACGAACGCCGGTGAGCAATGGACAAGCACCAAAACCTCCAGACATCAGAACCTGCAGACATCAAAACCTCCAGACAAAACATGGTAAGCATTGAGTTTTAATGGCGCAGCACACGCCACAGTACAGCGGAACGGGAGAAACCGACGATTTAAGCCTCCCAAACATCGAGATCGCCACCCATAAAAGAGAAAAGTTTAGGATTCCTCACGGTGTACAAGGTTAGGAGAATTGTATTTGTAGTCCTCGCCACGAACGAGCATGAGTTGGCCTGTAGCTTGGACAATTCTGAATTTTCTTGCATAAAAAACGAAAGCCTTGTCATGTACACGTGAGGCGTGGAGTTGTACATCCACACTGAAACGATTCGGATATCTCGTCAGATGCTAGCTGAAAACATCGTTATTGTACAGTAACTGGAATATCTTCTACCGAAACAAGCGTTGCTGAGATGTAGAGTGCGAAACCTTCTTGCTCGCGATATGTAGGATAATCGTCGATCTTGTCTGATCCATGGTTGCCACGCCGCTGAATAAATACTGATATTTTTACCAAGTGGGGACGTTTGTGAATCCCTATCGATTGCATATCAAGGGGAAGAGGCCACGTTAAATTCCCTTGCCCAGCTGCACCTTATTTCTGGATAAGTCGGAATTAGTGCTGGGTCTACCCCGTGCAGGAAGGCACCCCCGAACGACTTTCCCGCACGCTATGGGAGAAACCACTAAAGCTTAAAAACAGGCTTCGGTCAAACATATTTCCACAGGACATGTTTGCCATGTGGTCCTTCGAATGGAGAAAAATGTGGGAAAATACACCGCTAGATCGCCGAACAGCTACTGGCATCACGTAAAACTATTCATGTGGGTTCCAATCCGACGATCTGCATTGTATTTGTACTGGTGGTACTCGCTCTGCTGACCAAGCGCGGGGTGACTGCACGTTTGGCATGATGGAGCACAACCTTGATAGAGGTAGGATTCATCCCGCTGTCATCGAAGTCTCCTTCTGTCGAGAACTGTCGAGAACTGTGTTCCTTGCGTCGAAACTTGGTAAAAGTGCTAGGCCACCTCGTGTGGCCCAATCGGACCTGGTCCAATTAAAGGAGGCGTTACGGGGAAACTCCGCGCGAAGGCTCGGTCCGTTGTACGAGTAGTGCCAGCCCCAACTGAGTCTAGTTTTAGCGTACACCCAAAAGAGACGTCTACTGTAAGATTCCTGAAAAACAAGACTGCACCTCCGTACTGCACCAGCTGTACACCCACTCAAAGCGATCAAGGATGGCTACTCAAAATTCTATGTTGTGCAGTGTTGTGCAACATATGACAATAACAATAGAGCGTATTCCTTTCCTCTACCTCTTGTCTAGCCAGGGATAATATTTCGGCATTGTTCCGGATTCCCCGTCGGAAAGCCACATCCATAAATACCAAACTCTCGGGCCCAATCAATTTGCAATCAAGATCGAGAGCTGCTCGCAAGCTGGTCCAGTCGCATGCCCAGAGGGAATCTCCGGCGATAAGCAGTGAGCACGAAACGTGGCAATGTATGGCGCTTTGAGCGAATCGTTTTACAAATTCACGAATGCTCGTCCTTGACTCTGGACCTAGGTAATATGATTTCTCTTCAACGTTTGAACTTGTCGAATTTGGAAGGTCTCTCAAATCCATCGAGATAGGTATTTGGCATTGGAATCTGATTTACATCATCCACCTGATGTTTTCGGGGTCTCGGCCCATTGTTAAAAGAGGTTATTGATAACGACATAATTACTCAGCCACGTCCACGTTTCGTCTCATATATTTCATAATACGACTAGTTGGTCTTATAGTCCAATATGGCTAAACCATGTGATATTAGGTTCAAGGCTGAAGATTTTAAAAGAGCCATGGTATAGAAGCCCTTTAAATTGCCAAGCGTATTTCGTACTCTTGTTGCTGATTTATCTACTAGGGACAGACTCTTTGGGTTTTATATTCTGTGCCACTCTGACACATATATGAAATATTTCTATTCTTCTTTCTCGAAGACTTCTTTACTTTCATATTTTTTTCAGTCATATGTCAACTCCTAAGACGTCCTTAGGTTTCCTTGTGAACTACCCGTGTCTCCTGAATTTCTGAAAATTCAGTTTTGCTTTTGTATTAGAGAAACTAGCTCACAATGGGTCTCGGGATCATTGAGCCGAAGCCTCTTGGTGTTCATGTGCCAGGCACCTCCATATTGTATGAAGATGCATCTCAACCATCTGAGGCTGCCAAAGACCATGAAATTGTTCTCGTTCCTCAACCATCGAGCTCCCCGCGAGACCCTTTGGTAAGCAATTGAACATTGGCCATACTTTTCACTGATATCAACGTAGAATTGGCCCCTATGGAAGAAAGACTTGACACTATTTGGTATCTGCCTCAATGCAGCATTTGCCGGTATCCTCGGCCACGTTTTGTCTAGTATCAATGCCATTCTAGTGGAGGAGTTTCAAAAGAGCTTCACTCAGATTGAGGTATTCTCAGGATATCCTCTATTCACATCTGGTATTGGAGCTCTGCTAGCATCTGTGAGCTCTAGGCTATGGGGAAAAAGGCCAGCTTATCTCGTTTGTTCAGCCCTGACATTTCTGAGCACCGTCTGGTCTGCCAAGGTCACCAGCTATAATAGTTTCCTTGGAGCACGTTTAATCCAAGGGTTTGGGCTTGGAGCTTTTGAAGGCATTGTTCTTTCTACTATCGGAGATATGTACTTTGTCAGCCTCCCGACCCTAGTCAAGTAATCGATACTGACATTATGTAATAGGTACATCAACGAGGCCGAAGGGTATCATACTTGGCCATGATGTCTTTGTCAACTACTGTGAGTTCTTTCCTACGAGGGCTTAATCTATTTATCTAACATTTTCAGTACTTCTCTCCAGTTATCGGCGGCTACATTACAGATAAATATGGATGGAGAATGCAATTCTGGATCCTTACAGCTTTCACTCTTTTCGGATTCCTTTGGATGGTCCTCTTCTGTCCAGAAACGGCTTATAAGCGCGACCTCGCCCTGGAGACTGATATTATTGCCGGGGAAGATTTAATTTCTGGAGGGGAGAAGTATATAGTTGAGCCCACAACTAAAAACACTTCATTAGAGGATATTCAAGACTTGGAATCTCCTTCGAATACTGATCCTACGGTTAACGAACTTCCACATACTCTGATTCAAGAGATGGCACCTTTCAGGGGACGCTTCTCCCACGAGAACCCACTTGTCTTGCTAGCCCGTCCCTTTGTTTGTATGTGCTACCCAGCGGTCATTTGGTGCTTTACCTTTGGCGGGACCTTCACAGCTTGGGTAAGATATCTCTCTTCTTATTATGAATCTGGCTGATTATTCTCAGATGATTGGAAGCGCCATTATTTTAGCCCAACTGTTTGCTCCGCCCCCAGCTCTCTTCACGCCTACAAAGCTTGGATATATATATGCATTTCCAACACTCGGTGCACTATCTTCATTCGTCTTGTCTCACTTGATCATGGACGCGTCCGCTAAATGGCTCGCTCGTAAAAACAACCGTGTTTTTGAACCTGAATTCCGTCTCATCCTAACCATCCCTACTCTCCTCGTCGGAATCCCAGGGATTGTGGCCTTCGGATGTTACGCAGATCCCAATGGAGACCTTACAAGGGTTCCAAACTGGGTTGTAGTCTCTGTTCTTTTTGGCATGATTGCGTTTGCTGCCGTCTCGTCTTATTCTGGAGGATTTTCTTACCTGCTCGATTCTCACCGAGACATCAGTATAGAAACCACGGTCGGCTTCGTTATGTTAAGAAACTTCTTTGTCTTCGGCGCTTCGTACTTCTTGGGTCCATGGTTAGTTTTGGAAGGACCCAAAAAGATGTATGGCGAGATTGCTGGCATGCAAGCTGTGTTTATCCTGGCATCAGTCGTCATGTATGCCTACGGGAAGGTGGCTAGAGAGTTCATGCATCGTCACAGCCCTTTAGAATTTTTCCACGTTCAGTTGAAAAGAGGCTAATTGGGCACTGAAAGCGACAGTCAGGCAAATTTGGCATGTTATTTAAGAGTGTCCAAGTTGGCGGATGGGGGCTCAATGCTATACGTATTTAGTACTTGTGTCAGAGATTTCTTACGCCGTGCGAAAGCGTGTTGCCTAAATATTAGTCAGAAGATAATTTTGGAGCAACCATTTATCATATATTGATCAAGACTCTTCAAAGCTATAGTAAATTGTTAAGAGCGATTTGATTTTTGTTCTGCTTTCACCAAGCTAATCTTGTTCCGCGCAATTGTGATCTGAGATATGACCCGTAAAGTCAATGTGGTATTATAATGATGTCAAGATGATTAACTCTAAGAAATTATGGTAAATAGAAATAGGCTGAGATCAAGAGTACATCGTTCAACTTCCAAGCATTTAGACAATAGCAAGCACCAATCTCTCACCTATACTTCGGGGTTTTCGAACACTAGCCTTCGATTCTAATCAAAAGGGGCAAGGAGCTTTATCACATTCTCATGTTGATATTCTCTTGCCAAGAGCAACGGCGTCCGACCCTCACGATCCCTTAATTTAGGATTAACTTTGCCTGTGTCAAGCAGTAGCTTAAAAACTTTATCATACCCATTCCTGGCAGCCCACAATAGCGGCGTCCGGCCATCATTACCCCTTGAGTCAGGATAGACTTTATCTGTGTCAAGTAGTAACTTAACAACTTGATCATACCCATTCCTGGCAGCCCACAATAGCGGCGTCCGGCCATCATTACCCCTTGAGTCAGAATCGATTTTATCTGTGCCAAGTAGTAACTTAACAACTTGATCATACCCATTCCCAGCAGCTATCGATAGCGGCGTCCGGCCGTCATTACCCCTTGAGTTAGGATCGACTTTATCTGTGTTAAGCAGTAACTTAACAACTTTATCATACCTATTCCCAGTAGCTACCGATAACGGCGTCCGGCCATAATTATCCCTTAAGTTAGGATCCACTTTATCTGTGTCAAGTAGTAACTTAATAACTTTATTATACCTATTCCTAACAGCTATTGATAGCGGCGTCTGGCCATCATTATCCCTTAAGTTAGGATCGACTTTATCTGTGTTAAGCAGTAACTTAACAACTTTATCACGCCCATTCCAAGTAGCCCACGATAGCGGCGTCCGGCCACTATTACCCCTTGAGTTAGGATCGACTTTATCTGTGTTGAGCAGTAACTTAACAACTTTATCACGCCCATTCCAAGTAGCCCACGATAGCGGCGTCTGGCCGTTATTATCCGTTGAGTCAGGATCGACTTTTTCTGTGTTAAGTAGCAACGTAGCAACTTGATCATACCCATTCCCAGCAGCCATCGATAGCGGCGTCCGGCCGTTATTATCCGTTGAGTCAGGATCGACTTTTTCTGTGTTAAGTAGCAACGTAACAACTTGATCATACCCATCCCCAGCAGCCCACGACAGCGGCGTCCGGCCGTCATTATCCCTTAAATCAGGATCGACTTTATCTATGTCAAGTAGTAACTTAACAACTTGACTATACCCATTCCCAGCAGCTATCGATATCGGCGCCTGGCCATCATTATCCCTTAAATCAGGATCGACTTTATCTATGTCAAGTAGTAACTTAACAACTTGATCATACCCATCCCCAGCAGCCATCGACAGCGGCGTCCGGCCGTTATTATCCGTTGAGTCAGGATCGACTTTATCTGTGTTAAGTAGCAACGTAACGACTTGATCATACCCATCCCCAGCAGCCCACGACAGCGGCGTCCGGCCGTCATTATCCCTTAAATCAGGATCGACTTTATCTATGTCAAGTAGTAACTTAACAACTTGACTATACCCATTCCCAGCAGCTATCGATAGCGGCGTCTGGCCATCATTATCCCTTAAATTAGGATCGACTTTATCTGTGTCAAGTAGTAACTTAACAACTTGATCATACCCATCCCCAGCAGCCATCGATAGCGGCGTCCGGCCGTTATTATCCGTTGAGTCAGGATCGACTTTATCTGTGTCAAGTAGTAACTTAACAACTTGACTATACCCATTCTCAGCAGCCATCGATAGCGGCGTCTGGCCATCATTATCCCTTGAATCAGGATCGACTTTATCTATGTCAAGTAGTAACTTAACAACTTGACTATACCCATTCTCAGCAGCCATCGATAGCGGCGTCTGGCCATAATTATCCCTTGAATTAGGATCGACTTTATCTGTGTCAAGTAGTAACTTAACAACTTGATCATACCCATCCCCAGCAGCCCACGATAGCGGCGTCTGGCCATCATTATCCCTTAAATCAGGATCGACTTTATCTGTGTCAAGTAGTAACTTAACAACTTGATCATGCCCACCCCCAGCAGCCCATGATAGAGGCGTCTGGCCGTCATTACCCCTTGAATCAGGATTGACTCTATTTGTGCCAAGTAGTAACTTAACAACTTTATCATATCCTTTCTCAGCAGCCCACGACAGTGGAGTCCGATTATTATGATCTTCTATCTCAAGCTCAGCTCCATTCTTAATTATAGCCGAAACTATTTCTTCTAGACCAAAATATGTCGCAAGATGTAATCCAAAATTCTGACTTGATTTTCTTTGCCAATGATTCCCAGGTGTTATCCTAGAGTATTTTGTAAAAATTACCTCCATAGAGGCAGCAACCTTAGCTTTGCTCTTTAAGAAGCGTAAAATTAACTCTTCTACAGCTATCGAGGCTTGACGAGCGTGGTACCCCCAAGTATTAGCTGCATAGTCATAGAGCGCGTTCTCTTTCACCCGTCGCTCAAATTCCTTTCCTATACAAATTTCAGTACTAAAAGTATCAAATAAAAGATAGGAAACGCAAATCTCCGTGATTTTCGTCTCTGCATCTAGAAACCAATCTTGTCGCGTTCGCTCAAAGTATTCCTGAGTTGTATAGTGGACTAAACGGATAATATCACTTTCCTCATCAATAGTGATTAGTCCAGCACATACTGAGACCAGGTCTTCAATTTCGGGGAGATTATCTTCATCAAAATCCCGTTCATCGGTCTCCACGGCAAGGGCATGTTGAAGTTCTATAGTAGTGAGAGGCCTCTTAGCACAGGTAATCCATAACAAAGCGTTTTTTGCAAGCAGTTGGAAGCCTTCCTTCTGCTTATGGATTCTCTCCATTGCTTGCTCATATGCTAAAGATAGTATTTCGAGCTTCTTATCTTCGCTGAAAACCCCTTGATTGTCTTTCTGAAATTGATTTAACGCGATTTTAACAGCCTTTGCTGTTGTTTTGTCTTCAAGCGACCGAAGATAAAGCTGTGCTAATAGAAACCTTAGCGAGTATTAGTAAAGAAATATTGCCTTTAGAACCAAGAAGGAACCTACATTCCTTCAACAGCCATTGCTATTTCGGTTTTAATTTCTTCCTGTAGTTTGGGCCTGCTTAAGACAAACTTCGGTAGCTGTGACATATGACCGTCTAAGTATCTCTTTACATCCTCGTCACTAGCAAGGATTTCAAGTGAAAGACATCCCTTAAACTCTTCCTCTATGTCTAGAATCGGTCTCGAGGTCGCAAATAGTTTTGTATTAGTCTTAGCTTGAAGGTTAAACATGTTTGATATAAATATCGATCGGCATCTATTAGATATTTGGCATTCATCCAGCGCATCAACAACAATAAAAACTTGCGAGTATACGTTAGCTACTGCCTGGAGCGAAGTCAAGATTTCGTCCAGTGATGGCCGCGTCTGGTTAGTCTGATGTCGATTGTAAAGTTCCTTTACATTGCTCGACAACAAAGGCAGGCATTGAGCTAGTTGTTTCAGTAGGCTCAATAGCAAGTCGTCAATATTCTGCTCTTCTTGTCGCCGAAAGTTACAGTAGATATAGGCAATTCCAATCGTCGGGTCTTCAGAAAACCGCGTAGCAAGCTCATCAATAACAGCTGCTGCAAGAATTGTCTTCCCAGCTCCAGGGATCCCTGGACAGAATAAAGTCTTCTCGGTCGTTAACCACGCTTGGAATTCTGTCGAATCAAGGAGCCATTGACCAGTTCCTGCCTGTCGCCGACTAATGAAATCAGCGTGCTGAGGAGCATACTCGATGGGAGTAAGCCATTTAAGGATAGACTGCCGCTCAAGCTGCAGGTCTTGATTTTGCTCCCTCCGGTTGGAGTGGTCAATCCCACATTTCAGTGCCAACATCATTTTGGTATCAGCCTGGCGCCAGTTCTGCTGCTCTTTCCTTGCTTCTTTAACCTCTTTATGAGTGCTTACCCCTAGCATGATCGAATCAACTGAGAGCATGTTGTTTAGTGATTGACACTGCCGACAAAGGTTCTCAACTGATTCGCGAGTATCTTTTGCCAAGAACGCTCCCTTTAATCTTTCCCATCCTAGTGGATGGCCTTGTCCTCTCTTCTTCAAATCTTTCAATAGAGAATCTAGCTCTCTTCGACAGACCTCCAGCATAAGTTTTGTGTCAGTCGTAGGAGGAGCATTTGGCCCTAGTTGCGAGAGAAGCAAGGAAGGTCGGCTTTGAAAGGCTTCAGCAAATTCTGGATTAAGGAGAATATTGGTGTTTGTTTCTGATAATACAGTCTTCAACGTCCCAAGTTCGGCCATAAATGATTGGACATTCTCAGGCGCGTCTTTCCAGTTCATTCCAAACTGGACGACCACTTGCGTGATTTGGATAGCAAGGCTGATGACACCAACGATTCCAGCTCCGGTTCCAAACGCCTCCATTGTGGGAGTGCTTAACGACACTTATAGATCAAGCTGTGAGTGAGCTGAAGCAATTTTGTTATTAAATTCGAGATGGAATTAATGGATGGAACCTGGTCAAGACCTATTGCCGTGCAGCCTCACGAGCTGAACTCGCACATGTTGAGCAGTGCAGTGCTTGCATGAGTGCAAGGCTGCGATTCGCCATTTAGCCGCAGGCCACAGCTGGAAAATAATATACTAATTCAGAACGTAGGAGCCAAAAAATAGAGTTCCCGCGTACATATAGCGCCCCTCTCCAAAAACCAGACAACTTGACTGATTAGATAACTTTTATTCTATTTCTTAAAAGGCAAGCAAGGTTTTATGTCAATCCCAAACGCTCTTAATCATCTTCACCTCAAACTTTTTCCCCTCGGTGAGAATTGGCACTGTATGTATACCCCCTTTGACGTAAACCAAAATCTCTCCCAGATCATCCCCAAATGTGTTCCCAACATCTCCGAACGCCCCGACTTCCACATTTACACTATTTTTATCAACCTTCATACCAATCTCCACTGTCTTGTTACTCTCTCTACTAAAATACTCAAATTTACTCTCGTTGACATGGAAACTAGGGAAACACTCTACCGTAATATACGGCTTCCAGTGTGGATCCCACTTCTTATTTCCTTGGTGGAGGTCGCCCGTGAGAATGATTGCCCCTTCACGGATATACACCGGCATTTCCGATAAACTAGAGGAGATAATCGTCGTATTTCCTCCATTGTGCACCTGAGTGATATTATCACGCCCGATAAAATTCGCCCATTTCCCATCACCAGGAAAATACACATTCCTTACACCACCCTCCTGCAGTACCGGCGCAACAAGCAACTCACTGCCAAACATATACTGATCCTCAATCTCCCAAGCCCTGTCTTCTCCAGGAAACTCTAACCACAAGGCCCTCATAAGCGAGACCCCGTTCCGTGTCGCCTGGTATGTATAGCTTCTGATGTATGGCACAAGGCTGACATGCACATCCACGGTCTGTTTCAACACGTCTACCAGTTCTTGGGTATAGTTGCCATACCACGGCGTATGTCCCGTGCCGACCATAATCTCGAACACAGGGCTAAATGCCGAGAACCACATCCATCTTGCCCATAATTCTTGCGTCGGGTCGTTGGTACCTCGTACATATCCCCCAGTATCAGATCCCCACACGCTGAAGCCCATTATTCCGGCCCTGATCCCGCTTTTGACAGAATAGGCCAGTCCTGAGAAATTGCTGTGCGAATCGCCATTCCAGATGCCTGTCAATCCTCTCGCTCTATCCACCACGGATCTTGCAAAGGTGTAATAATTCCCCTGGCCCCACTTCTCAACCATTAACTCGTGGCACAATTTCTCAAATAGAGTGTTCTGAATATTTTGTTCTTCTACTGGCATTTCTCCTTCCTCCCCTCTATCGATTTTAAATCCCTTCACGCCGAGGTCAGGAAAAGCTTTGAGGTGGGCTTTGAAATAATCATACGCAGCTGGAATGCTGAGGTTCAAGGCCGGCCCAAGGAATTGAACAGGTGAGATGCCAGGGAAGAGCCAGTTGTTGGAAATTGAGGCATTATAAAGCTGGGTATTGAGGAAAGCTCGATTGGCGACCCAGACCTAACAATGTTAGCAAGGCAGAGGTAAAAGGGGTGGAACACTGGTGAGAACCTGGAAATCAATGCCTGCTGCTGAGAGGTTGTTAATGAAACCTTTGGGGTCAGGATAAAATGTTGGATCGAAATCGAAGTTGCCAAATGAACTATTTCCAGTTCCATACGGACCTATCATGTATCTTTAGCGAAAGAAGAAAAGTGATAGAGAAATCTTACGGTCAGCAAACATGCTCGTAGCCCTGATCTGGTACTTCGTCAGGTGATCGAGCACATCAAAGTAGTTCTCTTGAGCATTGGTGACATTCCCGTGAAAATCTTGCTCGAAATCATCACTCCAGAAATTCGGCCCAAAAGCGGAATCGGGTGGCATTTCGATTCGAGCACTTAGCGAGGTGTATTGCTCAATGATACTCTTGTAATCAGCTTCTGTAGTAGGCAAGATAATGTAATATGTTAAGGAGCTTGTGTTGAAGACAAAATCAGCCCTTCCAGGTGTGCTGAAGTCGAAAGATCCCATAGAGAGAGTGTCGGCATAGACACCGTATCCAGCGGTTGAGATGAAAAATGGAGCGCGAGCATTAGACCAATTGATTCCGTCATCATTTGCCTCTCCCTTAAGATCGAAGGAGATACCATCATTGTAGACTTGGTCTGAGAAAGGGTATTCCCAGACGCCATAGAAATCATCGTCAATGGAGCCGAAGAACTGGGCACCTATAAAAGAAAGAGTCGTGTTGACTTTAACTTTGACCACCTGTGGGCTGATATAACTCCAACTCAGGTCAGAAAATGATCTGAGTGGTACAAGCGAGGTGCTGGTGTTCCCTGTTAGAACGGCATTGTTCAAAATTGCCTTGTTTCTATAGGTGATAGTAATTGGAAATGGTTTAAATAGCTGATTCGTATCCGCTCTCACACAGATAAAATGTGCCAGCACAATAAGCCCAAATTTGTAAATCAGAGAAGCCATTTCTCTAATTTCCGGTTGAAAGTTCAATTTCAAAGGTATTTGTAGATGATTCTTTGAAGGATATGCTTAGTCACCGAGGACTAAATGCCCTGAAGGTGTGACGTTGTGATGGAAACGGCTGTGAAGTCCCTCGCTCCAACCGCCGAGGAAAATTATAACATAAATTTTCAAAAGATGGGGTGCTTTCCATATTTGGAGAAGCTGTAATAATTTCGGTAAACTTGGACCTCGGATTTGTATATTTTCCCCTCGAATCAAATGAGGCTGATCGCCAATGCCAATAGCAATAAATTTAACCTCTGATTTAACCGGGACTAACAACCTTTGCCATGCACTTTCTATTAAGGTACCGGCCTCTGGTACCCGGATTATAATCAAAATTTACTCTCATGGAACGCGTAACCAATCTACTAGGACTGATTGAGCATCATTGCCAAAAGGATTTGTTTGGGTAAAGAAATGGCAATTGTCGCCAGAGGATTTACCTATTACTTTGGAAATAGTCCTCAATTTGAAAGATTCTGTTCCTAGATTGAAGAAGAAATCTAAGAAAGGTTTTATGAGAATAAAAACCTGAATAAGTCGAAGAGTGACTAGGAAAGGAGATGCGCAAAAGATTCATCTGGATTTTGAACGAAGATATAACCCTGGAGAAATGACTCCTGCTTTTGATGCTATTTCATTAACGCCTCCGCCATGCCGCCAATCGCAAATAAATCTCTAACAACTATTTTGAACGACTAGAATAATTGCGAAATATTCCTGCTACAAATGATTCCGCGATGTTTTGTCACTAAACTAGATCTCCCATTTCTTGGCTTCCATGCCATCCGGGGGACTGGTATCATACTTTTTGCTCTGGACATCGCCCCAAGAAGTGCTTAACGCTGTACCGTTGCTCTCTTGATAGCTCTTCATCATCGCGCGTCTTGTATCAGGATCAGCATTTTTGTAGAGCGTCTTGAAAAAAGAATCGGGTCCATCATCGGCTTCGTCCTCAGCTTCGTCGCTAACAACAGTGTCCCAATTCTTTGGTCCCGTTCGCGAGGATGTAGGATATGAAGGAGCTTTGGATTCTGTTGCTGCAGCGTCCGGAAGTTTGGAGGTTGGTTCGGGTTCAGTTGTGCTAACAATTACCTCGGTGCCTTCGAGAGAGGACCATTTCAGGCCTGGAGTGGACTTATGAAGTATGATTTCGATCTTATGAGGGGTAATCCTGAAGTTTGATTTCGTAGGGTCAATTCTTGAGAATAAAGGTGTGATCGTGTAGTCATATGTGCTATTGGACGAAGCTATTGGGAAGCTGACTTCGAGCTATAAGCTATAAGTCAGGATGATAATTTAAGCATGATAGGGAATCGCTTACACTGCCTTCCTGGATAACAACATCTGCGCTCTCTTTTGGGACCCCTTTGGCAAGTAGTTCTATTGTGACAGTAGAGGTGGATTGGTACCACTCATGTCTAATCTTCTCCTTCGATGTCGGAATTGGAGTTGCAGCGACAGGGACGGGTTTAGAGGCTTTTCCCTCAGATTTCGAAGAATCAGGCTTCTTATTCTCCTCGGTATCCTTCCCGGAGTCCACTTTCATAACCTCCTCAACTGGATCTGGCATTTCTTTCACAGTCTTCTGATTACACTCTGCGTCATCCCCTCCCGCAGCATCGAAGTCCGCTTTGACCTTGGCTATCCATATAGTCAATCCTTTCTCCTTATCGTTGTACTTTTGACACCAATGCATGCACAATCTCGCATCTCCATATCGCTTTAGACCGTGCAAGGCAACCGCTCTTCTAAAGTGAGCTGTAGCAATAAGTTCTCGTTTTCCTCTTTTGAAGGCTGCAAGAACTGCATTATCGGCATCTGCTAGAGCCAACTCGTGTTTACCAGCTCGTTGATACGCGGTCGAACGTTGAATCAGCCAAAGAGGAGATTGACTGCTTTTGAGAGCTGTAGTGAGGTGATCGATCGCTGCAGCGTAGTCCTTACTTTCTAGGGCCGCCTTGCCTTTGATGGCGTCTGAGGAAGACATTTTCAAAGTATCACTGGATAGTCACTCAGGCTTGCTAGTGCTTCGTCTGCTCTTGGAACTTTAGTTATGTTGGATCGTGTTGATTGCAGAGAGGGGTGGGAAATTTCGAGAAGTTCAGCCTTGTCACGATCTGCCAGTCTTGACCGCTTTGGAGGCTAAATTAGCACGTGATGACATGCAGCCATGAGCCACCAGATCTTCGTTCTGTGCTTACCAAATCATCGTCTCACAAGCCACCAGAGGTGCCTTCACTTTCTTATTCATCTAACGTAATTTATAAGCGAGTGACGAATATAAGCGAGTGACGAATTTCCTCCCTAATAACCTAATTATCCCTGATTCTACCCAACACAATACTACAAAATCAATTATAATACATTTGAAGTAGTAATATTAGACAATTCTGTATCCTTTTTGCACGTCCGCTTATTATGGCCAGGCTCGCCGCAGGTACCACAACGTCGTGTCTGCGTACAAGCTTCCCCTGCTTGATGACTACCCTGACGATTTTCCTGAACTAATTGCTTATCTATTGTATTTTGATCTTGTAGGTCCTGTACGTCTTGTCCAGTAAGTGCTTTCCCAGTCCTTATATACTTCTTCTTAGCCTTCCGACGCTTGCTAAGAGCCTCATTAGCCTGGCGGAGTGAGGAGACCTCTGTATGGAATAGAGCAACTTGGTACATAATAGCCTTAGTACCCTTGGCAAGTTGATCTAATGCAGCAAGTATTGACGCTGGAGAGCTTCCCTGGTGTTTGGAAATACGAGCCTTAATGAATTCTGCCTGTGAATTAGCTTCTTGAGGGTTATATGGCGTCTTAGAGATCCAAGGTTGCGGTAGCCCTGTACTAGAGCCTGGAGGGGTCGGCGTCCGTAGCTGTATATCCAACTTAGAAAGTACTCTCTCTGGATCGAATAGTACAAGCCCAGCTCCTATAAAGCCACCACGTATAGTCTTCTCTGTTATAGAAGCAAAGAAGGCTGTATAGAAGCTACAGAGGAATTCAAGCTTTGTAATATGGTTGATATATAAACGTATCAAGTGCTCGATCTGGCGACCATATGCTTGTTTAAGAGGCGCAAAACACCCAACGTCGAGTGGCTGGAGAAGGTGTGAGGAGTGTGGTAGCATACAGAGTATTATAATATTGTGCTTCTGGCAGTAGAGCTCAAATTCAGTAGAGTGGTGGCTCTCATGGCCATCCAGGACTAGTAGCCGGTATATACCCTTCGTACGGGATACAGTATGCCGATCAAAGTGTATAATAAACTCTACACCAGCCTCGTTGGTAGTCCAGCCTTTCTCTGTCGGCTTAATTGGCCAGGTTTTTGGAATACCACACTCATCATGCCAGCTGAGTTGGGTATACTAGCCAGTAAGTATAATAAATGGCGGAACAGCCCAGCCAAGAGCATTAACAGCTTGGATTACTGTAGCCCACTCACGGTTCCCAGGCTGGGCTAGTTTAGCTTTGCCATAGCCATCTGAAGTTGTAACCACCATACTAGGGAATATAACACCTATCATAAAGCCAGTCTCGTCAAAGTTATAGATGTCGTCTTCTAGGATACCGTACTTGGCTATTGTATTCCGTACAAGCGC